>VDFB02273920.1:415224-468531 GCA_007258455.2 Sequoia sempervirens
ATTATAGGAACCCTTTATTCCCTTTGGTCCCAAGTTTGGAAACTAAAGATGGAAACTCCATTACAAACCTCAACTAGATTCATTCATGGAAAAGGACAAGGTTGACAATAAGATATAGTTCCTTGAAGAATTTTGGATTCAAGTTGTGAAATGATAGATCTACTAATGTTTTTGGGAAAATGACCCTCTTTATTAGATACATTGCCACTATTGGTGGAGTATTTCTAATTGGATGTTATTTTCTAACTTACAACTAAATTTTTCTTGTTGTTGTTCCATGCCAATATGATTGATCATTTTTTGTTTCTTTATTGGTCTTTGTAAAAGGGTGGGGCCCTTTCAAAATTTCTATTTCTAATTCATAAATTCAACCAAAAGTATTTACCCTAAAATTAAAATATAAATTTAAACTTTAAAATAGCATTTACTCCAATTAATGGTATTGTCATTTGTTCCAAAATTGACAATTTTTAATGTTTAACAACATTACTATTTGGCTCTCCAAGGTCATGCCATAAAACCAATAATAAAAGAAATATTTATTGGCGCTTTCTCTTAATGCGAATGGTTTTGTTTGTTATACATTGGGCAATGTATATTGGATAATAACACTTGCAATGCTTATATTACTAATATATAACAACATTATTATCATTTCATAACATTAATGGTAAATACTATTATTGCAATATTAAAATTTACTCTAAATAATAATATTACTATTTATAATACATACTAACATTTCCCTTGCATGTTCATATGAAATAAGTTTCAATTTATTATGTTTTATTATAATTATTATCCATAATATAATATTTCCATCAATGTTAATATTTGTATTTATGATACATAATGTGATTATAACCCAATTATTAGTGTTAAGTACATGTTATTGGAGATGACATTCCTTAATATAAATATTACCTATTAGTATTATTTTCTTTTATCTTGTAACCACAATAATTTTTCTACCTTATAACCTACTATTAAATATTATTATGAGTTTGGATTCATCTACCAAAGGAATTAGTTTCACCCGATTTATATTTAAAAAAAAAAATCCTAATACAAATCATCCCCCAATATCCAATGCTGACTAAAAGAATATATATATGTATATATATATATAGAGAGATATATATATATATATATATATATATATAGGTGTAAGCATAAGTATATATATATATATATATCCCAATATTCTTTATGTTTAATTTCAAAATTCTTTAATGCTCTCAAGTATAGGTTACAAGTGCATTATATACATTTTTTCTCTTTCTTTGGTACTATTTTGTATGGGTGTCTTATATGCATTGCCTCAAACATATAATTTTAATTTCAATTTAGCTTTCAAATGAAAGATTTAAACTTAAGCTTGTACTTAAATAATATCATGTTATCCTTGCAAATGGGTTTGTTGAAAAGACTTTAGAAACTTTCAAGCAAATGCAATTGACAGTTGTAAAGCCAAATTCCACAACCTTCCCCTGCTTGTGCCAAAATGGGAGCTTTGGACAGGGTATGGACATCAATCAAATCATCAAGGGGAATTTTACCAAATTTTGTAGTTGCAATTGCAAGTGCCTTGGTAGACATGTATGCAAAATGTGGAAGGCACATGAACTGTTTGATATAATGCCTCAAAAAAATGTTAACAAAGTAAGGCTTTAGAAACATTCAAGCAAATGCAATTGGCAGTGCCTTGGTAGAAATGTATGCAAAATGTGGAAGCATAGACAAGACACGTTAATTGTTTGACGAATTTTAAAAATGGGTATGCAAAATCTTTCAAACAAATGGACTGCAAAGTCAAATTCAACACTCCTTGCCCATGCCAAAATTGGAGCTTTAAAACACGGTATGAACATTCATCAAAGCATAATAGAAATTAAGTTTGTTGTTCTTGAAAGGCTTTAGAAACTTTCAAGCAAATGCAATTTCAATTTCAACAAACTTAATTTCAAATCGACTGTAAATTTTAACCATTTCATTCCATTTAGGGTTTAAATTTTTTTCAAAATAATTCAATTTGAAACACAATTTTAATCACCAACCTGTTGCTCACTATGGCTCAATCAAGAGGCGAACTAGAAGTGGTGCCTCTTCCCTGCCGCCGCCTTCCTTGTTCATGTTCGCCACTTTACAAACAGTCATGTGACAGTGACTTTTTTTCCCTAATTCAAGGGGTTCGGTCAAACCTAGGTTCGACCAAACCCTATAAAATATGTTTATTTTATTGGGTCGTTGAGTGGTTCGGTCGAACAATGGGTTCGACCAAACTTATAGGTTCGGTCGAACATATAATAGTGTTCGATCGAACCTATAAGTTTAGTCAACCCTTGAGATGGTGAAAACAAAAATAAATGAGAATTCTTCCTCAAAATAATTGTAAACCACTATTATGCTTTAACCCTGGCATGGAATTTCAAAGATTTTTGAATTTCGAGAAATTTTCCATTTTGGGGAATTTTCCGTTTTGAGGAATTTCCATTTTGAGAAATTTTCCATTTTGGAAAAATTTTCATTTCAAGGAAGTTTCCTTTTTAGGAAATTTTCCATTTCGAGGAATTTTCCATTTTGAGAAATTTTCACTGTCAGGAAATTTGGAATTCTGAAAGAGTTTTGGATTTTCCTAAAAATGGATTTTCAAATATTTTTAAATTTCATAGGTTTTTGATAGTTTTGGATTTTCTCCATGAGAGGTGAATTTCCTCGAGATGAAGAAATCCCCAAAAAGCAAGAGAACTTTGAACTTAAGACCCCCTAACCATCATTTAATGATTTTCAATGACTTCTCACTTGGTCCTTCTTAGTTGCAAATATTCTGATCTTCCCTATTTGATATGATCTTGATAAATAATAGGAAGATGACTCCAAAAAGCAAAATTTCAAGGACCTTTCTCCTAAAGAGAAAAGGCAAGGAACCACAAAGTAAAAAGAGAAAAAAGGGGGGGTCCCCATTTGGATGGGGCATGTGTGGAAGGCACAACACTACTGTCTAAATCCATCCTCACAAAGAAAATGAACTTTACAAAATGAAGTAGGCACCAACTTGTCAGAGACACCAATCTCAATATAATGAATTGAGCACCAACTCTACAAGTAGAACATCAATCCTATAGAAATACAATGATAAAGTTTGAGGACCTTTAGTGTAGTTGATACATCTCATACACTTTGTAAATTGGGTTCAAACTCTCTTCCACACCTGTTATGATCTTTTGATAATGGCACACACTGATTGAGATGCTTCACATTGAATAACACTATCTTGCACAATCGTCTCTGTGTATATTCACTCATCACCTTCTCTTCAATTATATTTCACATTGTGCATCCATGCAACTGAGGAATACATACATGAAATTGCATCAACACTCTTTCATGTCATCTAGGGATCCATAATTAATTAGGATGACATAAGATTGACCTAAATTCAAATTTCATGAAATGTGTAGTAGGTTGGTCCAAAAACATTTTTTTTGCTGTCATAAGAACTTGATGTCATGTACTTCCATAGGGACCTTAACCAGGTCCTATCTTGACTCCTCATGCTAAATTAAAATGTCACACACTACTAGCCATTACCACATAGTTCTTGAACACCAACTGGTTGACAAACAAGCATAGAGAGCCTTTTGTCACTTCAAAAAATTTGTATGCTAAACATATCTCCTAGAAACTTTGGAATATGATAGAACATGTGTAGGCTTAGTCTCCTCTCAAACTGTAGAGAAAAACTCACACCTAATATAGAATGCAAAGCAAAATAGTAATGCAAGAGAAAACACTTTGCTTTGAGAAACCGACTTCCAATATTCTAGTATAGACTTCTAGAGAACCTCTATCATAGTGAATAGATGCATGCATGATATTGCAAGCATAATTACACTTGCCTCATGATATAGCTAGCAAAATATATTTCTTGCAAGGTTCCAAAATGATATGACAGTACAATTAACAACACAAAAAGGTGTATGATAATACAACTCCTAAAAAGATGGTGCCACCTCTGATCATATCTCCTTTGACAAACATACACACCTTTGACATCAATGCCAACCTTTTCTCAACACAATTTTCATGGCATATCTCTTTCCCGATGGGGAGATTTCAAAGTTTTAATTTTTCATAGAGTAAGTTATGGAAAATGTTAAAATTTGAATTTTGGGTGTTTGAAACAAAAATAAATTTCGGATTGTGTTTTAGGGTGATCACACATCATCTAATCAAAATTTCACGAAAAAATGTGCTTCCAATTGAAAAATATGAAATTTTCTATCTCCTTGCTCAAAGTTTCACTTATAGAATTCCAACTTTAATTTGGACTCTAAAAATCCTCCAAACTCTTTTTTGGGGTTTCAAAAATAAATAGTTTTTGAAGGTTACATGGAGTTATAATTTATGTCAGGCCTCGACAAAGTTATCACAACCTCTTAAAATTACAAAATCAAGTTTTAAAAGCAAAAGTAAGTCACATATGGAAGAAAAGTTTGAAAAGACAATTGGCATACATGTGATCTCTGTAAAGTATAATTCGTAAAGAGAGGAAAGATGTCTTCAATTACAATTCCTGAGGCATTTCCAAGTGTTGAAGAGGATTGTGAGTAGCTACAAAAGGCTTTTCATAGATTTGGAACTAATGACAAGGCAGGCATAAACATATTGGCTCACAGAGGTGTTTATAGGCACAAGTTGATAAAGGAAACATATGAGAAAATGTTCAATGAGAGTCCTCTAAAGTGGCTAGAATTAGAGCTTACAAGAAAATTTGAGAGAGCTATGCTTCTATGGGTATTGGAACTTGCTAAGCATGATGTTGTTGTAGCACATGAAGCCTTTAAAAGGTAGAGCTCAAAAGACATGGTTCTATTAGAAATTTTCTGCTCTCAATCTTCAAGTGAACTATTGCTGGTGAGAAAAGCATATCATTTGAAGTATAAAAATCTTTGAAAGAGGACATTGCTTCACATACAAGTGGGGATTTGTAGAAGCTACTTTTTTCTCTTGCTAGTTCTTTTCGACACAAAGGTCTTGAGGTGGACATGCATCTAGGTAAGTCTGAAGCCAAAAGTCTTCATGAAGCAATAGAGGACAAAGCCAAGACCCATGAGATTAATAGAATAATCAGCACTATTGAAGTGAGGAGGAAGCTTTTGGAAGAGTCCATGATCAAGTGATGGGTATGATACACCTTAGAGTGGTTCCCTTACACAAGTTTTGAATACAGAGTAAAAGAAAGAGCAGTGTTGGGGCAGGGGTCTAGTTCGATGGGCTAAAGCATTCAGGCAAGAGGTCACGAGATCTAGTCTCTATGAAAAATACGTCTACCTTATTGGCATTGTGAAACCCAACAATAAATTCACTATTATTTATTCTTAGAAATTCAAATAACAAAAATCAAATGACTAAAACAAAGAACTAAAGCATGCACAACACCATTCACTAAAATATTGAATGCAGAGAAAACCAATCACACTTTTGACACAATGATTTACCCTGGAAAACCCCTAACTTTGGGGAAAAACCAACATTCAAAGAGAGATTTTATTACTACATAAAGGAATAAATTTACAACAACTGCCAGAACTTGGCATCCACAAAAATACTGCAAACTTTGGATAATGTTCAAATCCTTCTTCTGTTCACTGCAATCTCCCTTTCTTCCTGTGTCATTTCCTGTAAAAACCTTCAATCTGTCTTTTTACAATGCACACATCAATCCCTTTTTATAATCTCTTATTCACCAATGGTGAAGCAAAGCAGAGATTAATCTTAGAAAGAAGACAAAGCTATTTCTAAAAAAGAATTCCCAAATTGGCAAGTGCATAAAAGATAACAAGGACAAAAAATAAGAAATCTTATCTAATCTATCCAGCCTGGGGGACATGGTTCCAAGCTGGAAGATTTATCTTTCGAGCTACATTTTCAACACTCCCTCTTAGTGAGGAAGGTGTTCTCTACTACACCTAACTTGTCCCTGAAGAAGACAAACTTTCTTTTCATCAAGGCCTTCGTTAAGATGTCTACAACCTGCTCATCTGTAGATATATAATGTAGTCGAACTAATCCACGCTGTACACAATCCCTGATAAAGTGATATCTAATGTCAATATGTTTCGACCTATCATGAAACACAGGATTCTCAAAGATTTTTATGCAACTCTGATTATCACAGTGAATGATGGTTGATTCTAGCTCCTAACTAAACAATACTACTAACAGCTTCCGAAGCTGTATGGCCTCACATGTTGCCATGCTCGCTGCTATGTACTCTGCTTCCGTAGAGCTTAATGCAATAGATATTTCCTACTGTACCAAGAGACAACCCTTGATCCCATGTTGAAACAACACCCCGAAGTGTTTTTCCTATCTACTGCATTGCCAGCCCAATCTGTATCAATGTAGCCAATCAACTTGACACCATCACCCCGAGTATATCTCAACCCATACTCAACTATACCACGTAGATACCTCAGCACATGCTTTGCTGCTGTCCAATGTACTCTCTTTGGTTCTACCATGAACTAACTAAGAGAGTTGACTACAAAGCAAATGTCTGGTCTTGTATTGACCAGATACATCAATGACCCAATAAGTTGTCTATACAAGGTGGGGTCTACTACCTCCTGCTTTGATGCATTGATCTTCCGCCAATTTGTAACCATCAGTTTAGACATGGGTCTATAGTCTAGCATTTTGAATCATTTCAAAATTTCCATAGCATATTTCCCTTGACCAAGGAAAATATCTCCCTTTGTCTGCCACACCTCTAGTCCTAGAAAATAGTGCATCAACCCCAAATCCTTCATCTCGAACTCTACTACTAGGTCCCTCTTGCAATCCTCTATGAGCCTGGGTGAACTAGTCATAAATAAATCATCCACATACAAAATTACAATGAGTGGTTCACCTCCTACCATGAGATAGTAAAGGTTGGAGTCCACCTCACTCTTCACGAATCCCATGCTCTACAAGTAGCTATCTATGCACTCATACCATGCTTTGGGTGCCTGCTTAAGTCCGTATAGTGCTTTCTTTAACCTACAAACATGAGAGTCACTCCCATGCACCACAAAACCTTTTAGCTGTTCAATGTACACCTCTTCCTCTATGATTCCATTTAGGAAAGTCATCTTGACATCCATCTGATGGATCTTCCATCCCATTTGTGCTGCTAATGAGATCATAGCTCGTATGGAGGTATATCTGGCCATTGGAGCGAATGTCGCATCATAGTCGATTCCCTCCTTTTGAGAGAACCCCTTGGCCACAAACTTGGCTTTGTATTTCTCTATACTACCATCTGCAACATGCTTGATCTTATAGATCTAGCAAGAACCAACCACTTCCTTATCTATAGGCCTTGGCCCTACCTCCCAGACATCGTTCTTCATGATGGAGTTGTATTCCTCTACCATAGCATCCTGCAAAACTTGTTGCTGTGCAACATCCTAATAACTGGAAGGCTCACTGTCAATGAGCTCGCTTATTAATGCCACATAATCTGAATATTTAACCGATGGCCTCCTCTCTCTGCCACTCATTCTAGGAGCTCCCATAAACTCTCGAGCATCTCATGCAACCTAAGTTTCCACTCGGCTAGTCCTTCTCTTGCCAGTACGAGATACACCAATAGATGGAGCTTGTTGTTCCTTATTCTGCTGCTCCTGATCTTGTGGACTCAACTCACCCAAGGTACCTGTATTTGCATTTGTTCCTGTCACAGTGCCCTCTACCTAAGACTCCTGATCCACATTTATACTTCAATCTGCTGACTCTGCTCAACTGTTGGAAAATCTTGAGATTTTTTTAAGGCTTTCTCCTCCAAAAACTTCACATCACATCTCACTATGGTCCTCCTCATCCCTGGAATAAAGATCCTATATGCCTTGGAGGTTTCATTGTATCCAACAAAGAAACCTTTCTCTACAGTCGAATCTAGCTTGGTTCTTTTCTCTGACGGAACATGATAGTATGCTATACTACTAAAGATCCTAAAATGCCCGACCTCAGGCTTCTTCCCTGTAAAGGCTTCTTTTGGTGTCATCTTCCCTAAATCTTATGAGGTAATCTATTCTGAATATAGATTGTTGTGATGCAAGCCTTTGCCCAAAGATACTTAGGTAGATCCTGGTCAAACAACATGGCCCTAGCTACTTCAACAATTTCCCTATTCTTACACTCAGCAACCCCATTTTGTTGTGGGTTGTAGGGAATAGTCCACTCTCTCTTGATTCCTTCTTTGGTACAAAACTCCTGGAAGGCTTTGCTTTTATACTCACCCCCATTGTCTGTCCGAAGAACCTTGATCTTCCTGCCTGTCATATTCTCCACAAGAGGTTTGAATTCTTGGAAGCTACTGAAGACCTCATCTTTGGCCTTCAAGAAATATATCCAAGTCTTCCTGGAGAAATCATCAATGAAGGTTACGTAATACTCAGAACCCCTCAAAGACTGAGTAGACATGGGACCACAAATATCAGAATGTATCAAGTCAAGAACACCTGTACTTCTACTGTCATTTCTAGGAAAGGTTGCCTTTGAAAATTTCTCGAGTGCACACCCTTTACATGTGTCACCATGCTCTCCACTCAACTCTGGAATTCCTATCATGGTTTCTCTTAGCAATTTCAATGCCCCATGGTGTATATGTCCCATTCGTCTATGCCATAGCTCTCCTATTTCCCTATTGCTATTACTGCTCACTAGTGCCTTTGGAGTTTCAAACTCCAATATGTATAAATTGTCACTTCTAACTCCAATCTGCTTTGCCTTCTTCCAGTCCTTGTGTTTTAAATACACCTTCTATCCTTGAAAGAGTACGTTGTACCCTTTGTCTTCAAGGGAAAATACTGTAATCAGATTAGTGTACGTCTCTGGCACATGCAATACATCTGTGATCTTAATATCACTGCTTGACTCCCTTTGAAATGAAACAATCCCTCTCCCAACTGGAGTGCATGTGGACTTGTTTCCAATTTTTATCTAGAAGCCTATTTCTTCTGCTTTGTAGTTGGAGAAGTTTCTCTAACTCCTATCATATGGCATGACGTACCACTGTGAATGTACCAGACCCCTGTAGTGCTAGAGCTAGATAAGCAATTTAGAAGAGTGAACTCATATTCTAGTCTAAAGGATAGCTCATCAACATCCGCTAAAGTTGTTGTTTTCTTCTTCTTCTTGTCTCCTTTCTTCTGATTCAGACATTGACTGACATAATGTCCTAGCTGATCACAACCATAACATTTAATTTTACTCTGGTCTTTCTTTATCTTCTTGTCTCCTTTTGAGGTAGACTCACTACTTGAGCCTTTCTTAGCTTTGCCTTTGCTAGCAAGAGCAACATTCTCTTCCACCTCACCCTTATGACCAGTGCTGCTGCCTCCATTAACATAACTCATTCACAATTCTTCCTGAGTGAAATCAGTCCACAAATGATCCCAATCAGGAATATCTTGTCATCTGGATACAACTTTGACAAAGATGTCCTAATACTATGTGAATCCTACCAATGCAATCCTAACAACCTCATCATCTGGTATTGCTACCCTGGCAATTACCAGCCCATCTTTTACTATTTTGATCCTAGTAAGGTAGTCCACAACGCTCTCCCCTTTCTTCATTCTGGTGTTTCTCAGCTTATCCCTGAGAATCAACTACCTATTCAAATTTGAACTCTGCTATAAATTGTGTATGGCATCATACATCTTTTTGCAGGTGTCTAAATCTGCAATATGAAGAACAAGGTGATCCTTGACCCCATCCATAATGATGCGTCTAGCTTTGGCATCTTCTTTCTGGTAGGTCGCCAGTAGCGTAGCATCTGTTGGAACATAGATGGTAGTGGTTGCATATTCCTTCAGACCATTCTCCTCTAGTAACAGAAGAATTCTTGCTTTCCACATGCCAAAGTTTGAAGCCCCCTCAAGTCTATCTGAATCTCTTAATCTGGCTGCTACCATTGCTGAAACCCTTGAACTTAAACCTCCCTAAACACAAAAAGAAATCGAAACTTGAACTTGTGTGATTAAACCCTAGTTTTATCTTTTAGATTATTTGCTCTGATACCATGTGAAAAATACGTCTACCTTATTGGCATTGTGAAACCCAACAATAAATTAACTATTGTTTATTCTCAGAAATTCGAATAATAGAAATCAAATGACTAAAACAAAGAACTAAAGCATGCACAACACCATTCACTAAAATATTGAATGCAGAGAAAACCAATCACACTTTTGACACAATGATTTACCCTGGAAAACCTCTAACTCTAGGGAAAAACCAGCATTCAAAGAGAGAGATTTTATTACTACAGAAAAGAAGAAATTTACAACAACTCCGAGAACTTGGCATCCACAACAATACTGCAAACTTTGGATAATGTTCAAATCCTTCTTCTGTTCACTGCAATCTCCCTTTCTTCCTGTGTCATTTCCTACAAAAACCTTCAATCTGTCTTTTTACAATGCACACATCAATCCCTTTTTATAATCTCTTATTCACCAATGGTGAAGCAAAGCAGAGATTAATCTTAAAAAAAAGACAAAGTTGTTTCTAAAAAAGAATTCCCAAACTGGCAAGTGCGTAAAAGATAACAAGGACAAAAAACAGGAAATCTTATCTACTCTATCCAGCTTGGGTGACACGGTCTAGGCTGGAAGATTTATCTTTCGAGCTACATTTTCAACAGTCTCCCCCAAACCCGTGGTACTGGATGGCATGTCACGCCAGCGCCACCGGCCACGTGAAAAAAATTTACGAGGTGCACTGCAGTTTATAGAGGAACGGATACCTGACAGATTCCTGCAGTCCAAAAAAAAAGAAAACGCAATGTCAGAATAGGAATTCCAAGAAGTTGTTATGTGTTTAATGTTCAGCGTGTAAGCTAGCAAACTTATTAAAGACAAGTACAACAACAGTTTGTTCGTAGCTCATAATTATTGACATCATGCTCCTCTACACAGGTATGTTTTTTTCTGTGATGAGATTCATCCTGAGCGTAACCATTCAAAGGTTGAAACAGTTGCCATGGCAAGCGGGGTAGAAAATCTTAATTCTTCACAGTTTTACATTACCTTGCGAGAAGAGCTGGACTATCTTGATGGAAAGCATACAATATTTGGGGAGATAGCAGGAGTGGATACACTAATAATGATAAATGAAGCCTTTGTTGATGAGAAAGGACGATCATTCAAAAATATTCAAATCAAGCACACATATATTTTGGATGATCCCTTTGATGACCCACCGCAACTTGCAGATCGTATTTCAGTAAATTCCCAGAGCAAATGCAACTTCAGGAAGGAGAAGAAGTGTGTTTAAAAATATATTTTGAAAGACATAAATAGGCAGCATGGAGACATTGGTAAAAGCTATGACATGATTTTTGAAGAAGACTTGCCTGCTACTAGCAATAGGAGGTTTCAACATGAGGATTGAAATAAAAAAAATAAAAAAAATTCAAATAACTAAAAAGTAATGTGAAGAAAGTAGAACACAGTAGTAAAGAAAGAGAACCTGATCATAATCACAGAGACAAAAATGATAGAACATTGTGGATATATCAAGAAGAGAGAGGGAACAAAAGCCATGATAGATAGGAATTTGAGATGAAGGGGCAACCTCCCAGGTCAAGCTTTTCAACTAGGGGAGAGGATCCAGTGGTTGAGCACCCTAATTTCGTGCTTCTCAAAATCTTATGTGGAAATTTCAAATCACTCCCAATTTTTTAGAGCAGCTTACTTGGCAAGTCACTTACTTATAACTAAGGTTTCAGGGCCACATCATCAAATATGATGCCACATCAGCATGCCTTTTGTCAAGGTGTCCAAAAAGGCCCAAAAAAAGTGAGACCAATACTTGTACATCTACATCATGTTTTATTAGGCACTGATGTGACATCACATGATTTATCGCTTTTTATATCTAACAAATACATTTCATTTAATTATGGGTAGTCATCATCAACACTAACAACTTTCAAGTCACAACTATTGGTCCAATATTGTTAAAAATATTGAACATTATATAAACAAATGTTATCGCAACTATTCAAACATGCTCAAGTACTAAGTCCTTTCCCCTATCATTTACATGATTTAGAAAATAATCTCCCCACTGCTACTCCTATTCGTGTGATCCAACTAATTTAAAATACTAGGGATGTTAAAGGTCCACAGACTGTTGCCTTCACTTTTCCAAATGATAAGAGAATTGTAAATGAGTGGGGTTCTGCCATGGTCATGCTGAAAAATAGTGTAGAAGCAAAGTTTTTCTGATAGGTGTACATGGTTGCAGGCAAGCGGGTAGAAGCTTGAACAAATTACTCAACAGAATGCCTTGACAACCTTTTTCATGTCAATCTCAAGCTGAAACATATTATTTTAAGTGCATAGTCGTAACACTTTAACATATTTTTGTGAGTTAATGATATATGCACGAGAAGTTCAAAAGTTTATTTTATTTATTAATAATTAAAAAAAGCAGTTACAAGAAACTAAAAAGCTTCTCAGGCGGTGAATTTATTAAAGATATTTTCAAAGAAGAGGGGATTTTTAGTTCTAGGAAAAGGGGGAACAATAGGGATTTTCTTGTAAAGCACAATCTTTTGTATAGGGGGAGTAGGGTTTGTGAACTCTGATTTTATCAAAGGAATAAAGAGGCAATTTAAATTTGTGTGTTTATTTGTTCTCTACGGTGATCATAATGTTTCATGTGTGAATCTGCAATCAATCTTTGATTTCTTCTTTGTTATATTTGGTTGTGAGTATATTTGTTACAAAATTTATGAGTTTTGATCTACTCATATATATTTAGAAGAAATTACTGTCTGTTTTTCCGATTATCATTCATGGGTGTGAAGTGAACCTGTGTCTCATTTGTCTTCATCCTCTTTATTTTAAGTTTACAATCACATTTGTGTCATGCTATGCATAGATTTTAGTTTTACTTTTCTGCTTTCTGGTTAAAAGCATACTCCAAAAACCAAAATTCCATCATACAAGGGAGCTTCCCCTCTCAAATGTAGAGGAAGATCACCAATGAAATGATGATCTCTCTAACTATTGGTGGCAATTGTCTTTATCGATTGGGAAAATAGAGTTAAAAATCAACTAATTTTCATAAAGACAAATCTGTTTACCAACATTGGGGTAAAGAATACCACAAGACTCATACAATAGGTTAGGTCATTAGGGGTTAAGCAATGAAAATTATGGTAAAGATAGGTTAGGTTAAAAAAATTGAAAAATACAAATGAAAGTGTTGGAGAAGGATGGAATACATGATAGGATGAGTAAGTATAAAAATATAATAGAAAGGAAGGAAAAAAAGAGTTGGAAGGAAAGACACACTCAAAAGTGGAAAAACACATAGAAAAATAGGACCAAGGGATACACAAGAGATAAAGCATATACCTAATATCTACATACTTAAATTATATGAAAATAAGACATGAAAACAGGTTAGGACTAGCTAATACAAGATCTTTCTTAATTACTTCCTTGATATATTTAAAATAATCAATAGGCTTTCCATCCCAATTACTGATTTATCCCTTCTTAAGCATTTTAGATATAAATTTTTTTAAGAAAGTTTTGATAAAAAATATTCTTAAAGAATTAACTTGGTGAAAGAAAGATTGAATACCCTTGATAGTCTTGAATTAATGGATCTTGCATATATTTTAGGTTCAATCTTGATACTATCTTTGGAAATAATGTGACTAAAAATTTTTCCTTCTTGATGCCAAACAAACATTTTAGATTCAAATATATCATACTCTAAACTTCTATTAAATATATTTTCTAAATATTGATAGAATTTGCAACCTCTTGTAAGATTATAGTTAGATAATCTTGGTAGAATACTATTATATCATCTATAATCTAGCAAAATCTAGATCCATGGCTCTCTAGAAAGTAGCTCCTACATTTTTCAAACCAATGGCATACTCACATGCATAGAAGTACCCTATGGAGTTTTAAATTTAGTTTTATATTGTTCATTCTCTTTAACTTTAACTTGGTTATGATCAAAGAAATCATCCACCATTGAGAGTGATTCCCATCTTATAACCTTGTACAACATAGCTTACATTTTAGAAAGATAATAGTTATCCTTGAGGAAATTTTCAAGTTCCTAAAATTCACATAAAACTTTATATATCTATTTTTTTATTATAGGAATTGAACTTACACTTAAGTTGAAAGTCTAGTTAGCTTCAGTATATATCAATCTCTAATTTAGCCAATTATTGCAATATTTTTAGGGCCAAATTTTGGTTTATAGGCCTTTATTTTTAAAATAAAAGGGATTTTTTATTAAATCAACAATATAAAATATTACAATCTAGATAAAAAAATCATCACTAAAATAAAGCTAGGGACTCGAACCTTTGACAACAAATCCTTGGAAACACAATACAGGGAGATCTAAACCCTATAAAAACCCAACCAGTGCAACCCATTAACCAACCATATCCTCTAGAATCAACCTATCTAATATTTGGGTTTGATCTTGAGATTATATATGCTATTCATCTAACCTCCACTCCCCCATTTGTTTATTGGCCCATTTATCTAATCAATTAGTCACACCGTTGTAATCCCTTAGAATATGGACAAAAGAGATGTCATCCATCGAGTCGCTCAAATGAAGAATCTGTTGAACCACTGTAGCTAGCTATCAATTGACTTCATCCAACTTTTGATCATTCAACATAGTAATCACAAGTTGAGAGTTAGACTCATAAACAATCTTGCACCATCCAACAACACAAGCCCTTTCAAGAGTTGTGAGGATAGCAAGGCCTTTCATCATATTGTTAGTATGTTACTCCTTATAAATAAAAAATAAGAAAAGGACAACATCATAGTTTTCCCTCCCAACTCTACCAAATCTAGCATGCCTAGGGTTTCCCTTAGAAGAATCATCAGTATTAATCTTTAGTAATCCACTAGGAGGTAGAGACCATCTACTATCTCTCTTTGTTTTCCTTCTGGAATGACAAATCCCCTTTATTAATGGAGGCCTTGGACCATTCTCATAAAAACCCAACCTCTTTATCATCTCTTCCTCACTAGCCTCCAAGGGGGAAGATACCTCACATTTTGCATCCATCATCTCATTAATCATTCCAATAATTCATTGCCAAAGTTGTTGAACCACCATAATCCTTCCTTGAAAGATTTTGTGATTACTTTCTAGCGATATTTTCCATAGGATAAATGTGTGGCCAATGCTTCATGCCACCTGAAGAAAGAAGGCCTTTACCGATGGCTTCCCTAAACTCCCCCAAAACTCAACCAAAGAGGAAGTATGGACACAAGCCTACTTCCAAAATCCCCACCATAAGTTCTAGATGTCTCTAGAAAGAGAGCACTTAAAAAATAAAATGAGAGGAGCATTCCTCAATTTTACCACAAAGAACATAAATAGATGAACTTAAAAACCTCTCTACTGGAGATTATACTAGATGAGACACCTATCCCAAGCTACCAACCAAATGAAGAATTTGATTTTGGGCCAAGAAAACCTGTTCCAAACATTCTTCCACCATGTGACTTCTACCCCTCCATATTTTTCAAGTTCAACTCTTGGTATCCAAAGGCCATTGAATACACCCCCATTGGATATGGGCTTCAGGATAGGGTGTATCTCCCTCTCAAATAACTACAAACTCTATCATCCAAAATCCTTCTTAAGTCTTCTTGATCCTTAGTAGAGCCGCCTATTGGCCACTCTAAAGGATCCTTTCATTTAAAAACCTCCACTTGCCCCAAGTTTTGGGCTAATTTGTAGTCCTCCAATTGGGTCCACCCAACCTTTTATGAAACAATTGCAAAGGTCTTGTAAATGATAATACATAGACAATATTGGGGGAAATCCATCCAAAGAGTCATACCAAAAAAGCTTCAAAACCCTATTACATATACAGAATAAGCCTTGTTTAATTAAATTAGCACCCCTTTTAAGAGTGCCCCAAATCATAGAACCCTTATTCATTAGGTATGTCCTTGGCACATCCTCATACACTACTCCCCTCAAATACTTAACAATGAGGATATTGGCCCAAGCGTGACCTTGATTATTGCACCACAACCAATAAAGCTTAGTTTCCAAGGCATGACCAATGAGGCTAGCATTGCGTAGTGCAAGACCACCCTCATACATTGGTCTACATATAGTCTCCCACTTTACCAAAATCCACTTCAATGAAGCCAAAGTACCAACCCATAACAATTATTGTGCAAGAGCATCCAAATCCTTAATGAAACTTGTAGGAGCAATCTAGACCATGCACCTATAGATGGGAAGAGCTTGCACCAATGATTTTAGTAGCAACACTCTCCTATCAAAGGAGAGCCACCTTTGGGTCCAATGGCTAACCCGCTCTTGGACCTTATCAAGCACATTTTTCCAAGTCCCCCTAGGTAGGGATCCAAAAGAGAGAGGAATACCTAGATACACCAAGGGGAGAGCTCCAATTTGAAATATAAGAATTTGATGAATTTGATGTTGAATAAGAGGAGGGGTGTTGAAGAAATAAATGAAAGGTTTTTCTTCATTAATCTATTGTCCTGAGGTCGTAGGATAGATATCCAACACCCATATAATGTTAGTCACCTGTTTGATTTTGGAAATTCCCATCAAAGAGGTTTCATCTACAAACTGAAAATGAGACTAAGGAGGCAAGAAATTAGCCCAAATCAACCCCTAAATACCACCTTGTCTCACATGACACTTAATGACTCTTCCCAAACCCTCAACCAACAATATAAACAAATAGGATGATAGGGGGTCTCCCAGTGTCATGCTCAAAAATATTTTACGCTAGGAAAACCAAACATTTTTTTTTATTTAAGAAGAACAAGTGACACCATAACTTCGTCCATAGGATAATGCATGTTCTAAGCGTCATTACAAAATCCCATTGTGTGAAGAACATGGCTGGAGATAAATTCAAGATGCTACCATAGTTATTCCCTCACAATGGCGTTAGTATTCATTAACCACTAATCTCAATGATAATATTATTATTGAATCTAAACATTAATGAGGATATAATCATTATTAAATTAACCAACAATACGATTATTATTCTGCCATAATTTAATTTTTATTTAAACATTATTATTAACTATTAATAGCTACCATACCATTGATTACACTACATAACATATTGGAGAATACATTATTTTCACTGTACTTTACAAGGGGACAGACTTGAAAGATAGTAGCTGAAATTTAAGACTATCGTCTGAGCATTCAATTTAACAGGGGGACAGACTTAGAGTAATCCAGGCGCTTACACATTTGGGAGGAAAATCATTGACCTAATTTTTCTGTGGTAGTACCAATATAATAAAGGGGATATTTCAATATATATATATGAAATAAGTTATCTATATATGTATACGGTGAGTCAAGTACTTATCCATCGAGCCTTAACTGCAAATGACTCCCCAGTTCTTTATTCCTGGGATATAATGTCTGAACAGATAGCACTTCTTCAACCACCTTAATAAATTTATTTTACCCTGGTATGATTATGGTGTAAGATATTTATATCAAACTTGAACAGAATGACTTCTCAAGAAATTTTAATTATACAAATTATCTAATATACAAACTAATTTGCAAGGAAAAATATTAGTAATTTTAGTCATTCTAACTAGAATTCCATAGGAAGGATTAAGGGATTCTAAAGTTAAACTTAGTCTCATATTCTTTTTGTTTACATGAAATGAAACTGTCTATATTAGCTTCAGAACATAATGTTCATCCTTCCAAATCAAGTATAGATCCTTCCATTATTTAAGCCCTCAATGGGCTCCACATTATACTTTTGCCATCAAGAAAACACAATTCAATATCCTCTTTTCCCGCACTTCTAAATGCTCAAGCTAGATGCTCATTCTATTACAAAAGAAAACACAATTAAGTCTACATAATATTTCTTCCAAAAGTCAAATGAAAGCACCTTTTTTATTTCTTAATACCCCTTTACAAACACTTTCCAAATTGCAACTTAAACATAAAAACAATAGAAATAGTATGTCATTCAATAAGATCTCTCTATTCTTCTTTTCAATTTACAAGGAAACTCTAACCTTCAAACAATGAATGACATACAACCAAGTAAGGTTTTCTCTCCACCCTACCGTAATGGCATCATGAAGCCTAGTGGGCTCTATCCACACCCTTGAGCAAGAAACATTTCGACTCCAAGATGATGAATGGAGTCTTCTCAAACTTTTATGAAAGGGATGAAAATAGCACAAAATTCGCATTACATACATGTAGACTCTTCACTCACCATATTCAACAAAGATCCGCACAAGGATATCTCCCTCTTACAACAAATAAACAAGTGAAGATGGAAATAGCAGAACTTATCTCTTTGCTTTAGGTGTTGGGCTTTAACTCTTTTACCCTCCTTTTCCCTCCAATAAGCCATCTTGTTTGCTCTCTCCCCAACATGTTTCATCCTCTCATCTTCCCATTCTTCCTACTATCTGCACTAAATTTCTCCAAAAGGAGAAGTGGGTAACACCCAACTCCTTTCTCTCCCAATATATAGAAGCTTCAAGTTCAAACCCTACCCTCTCACAAAACTCATCACACCCCATTATGAGGACTTTTTAGGGGTTAAATCATGTCCTAGGGGCACTATAGCATTTCCCATTTGGCCCCTACCCCTAAGGTATAGAGCCTATGGGTCTATTTTGCACCCTAACCAAAAACAAATGACCAACAACTCTCTTTAGAATCCTATTCAAGGGTCCATCCAAGTTTCAAACTTAGTTAGGGGTTCCCAACACCTAATCCCCAACTTACACCTCACAAAAATCCTAATTAATGCCCTCACATGCCTTGAATAAATTAGCCATTTAAAAGAAACCCCCACAATCTTAGTCTTCTAATATATTAACTCTACTTGTTTCTAGGCCCCAAATGAGGTCAAATTTATATTCTCAAAAAGAAGTCTTTTGATTTGCTCTTGATGATTCTCCCTTCTCATGCTAACACTATTGCCTTCACATGTGTACATTACCAACACGATCATAAGAATCAATTGTGTATCACATTAATCTGTTAGCTGAATATTCTAAGCTTTAACTATGCAATAAACCATTTAGAATTTCAATTTGTATTCCACGATATATGAGTGCATTCCACCTTCATGGTAGTGAGAATAAAACATAATGTCAAAATGATATGCAAGAATATTGCCAAAAGATCACCCTATTTACTATCCACAATATATTTAATCATTAATTCAAGAAAAACATATAATAGAATATGGTTGTATTAAGAACATATGAGGTGAGGTCTTACATCATCAGAGTCAATGAGAGGCACCAATAAATTTGAAGTATCCCCATTAACAAGAACTGAATAAGAATTTGACATAACATATCTCATCACCTAGTCAACTTAGTCAACTCTAAACCCAAAATTTAGAAGTTTTTGTTAGAACAACCATTTGAGTTGATAATAAGCTTTAGCCATGTCTAGTTTGATAAACATAGCCTTCTCCTTTAAATTTTCCATGGAATGAATGAACTCAACAACAATGATCATGCCATCCATAATAATTCTACCTACCACAAATCTTCCTTGCTCTTTAAATATGAGGCTATTCATCCATGGCTTAAGTCTCTTTGCCATCAACTTAGAGATAATATTATATACCACATTACAGATAACTATGGGCTTGAACAAGTTCAGTGAATTAGCCCCTTATCTTTTGTGAATAAGGACAAGAAACATAATATTTATTTCTTTCAACAATTTTTTGTGATTTTGAGATTCCTATACAACCTCCAATAGGTCAAATTTTATAATCTCCCAATATTATTGAAAATAAATTATGGGAATCCATCAAGTCTAGGGGCTTTCCCCTTCATCAAAGACACCATTCCCTCCAATTAGTCAAGAGAAATGGTACTAACAATTTTCTCATACATTTACAAAGAGACTAAAGAGGGGATGCAATCCAAAATCATATTTTCCTCATCAACTGCAAGGGGGTAATATTTCATGAATCTCTAGAGATATCACCTAAATAATTTAACTAGAATCCCAGGGAAGAAAAGAGGGGAGAGATCATATTCCCATACCTTCTAGCCTTGAACAAGTTATAAAAGAAAGTCATAGTCCAATCACCCTCCTGAAACCATTCAATCCAAGCCTTTTTTTTCCAATACATCTCCTCACATAATTTCCATTATTGAAGCTCCTTCAAGGCACTAGATTCTTCCCTAAGGGAAGCCTTTACAAGACCATATTTGTAATGCCTTGAGCTAACAAGCTTAGAACAAAACCTAATGATATTTTTTTTTGAAACAACAATATAACAACATCAAAATTGCAATAATAACATGTCACACTTGCAAGTCAATATGCACACAAGTGTCTCAACAACACAACAACAAGAACAACAAGGAACTTCACCATTACATAAGCAAGGTGAAAATAGTGGAAGACTAACCGATCATGGTAAATCCATCATGATCAACATGCGAGCTAAAGAGAGGACAATTCCTACATGCCAATCAATTATCTAACCCGATCACATTCTCTCGAAACACCACACCAAGATAGGATGATGGAATCATATACCTCCAATCCATACCAAACACACTAAAAAAATCTAAACATAGATGTAAACCTTCACAAAGAGGTTGCCTAACAAAGAGGAACAACTCCACACAAATAAGAATTACAACGAGTCACTTCTTAACTACTCCACGCTTCCCATTTCAACTTGTTGCAACACGACAACACACAAGAAGGAGAACTAATGCACAACATGCCATACCCTTGAATAATTTGAAGGAAACCAACAATGTCAACAAGAAGGATTATGACCTTCCCGGTCTTCATAAGACTAGAAGAATGATCTCCCACAACCTTAGGGTTACAAACGGTCCTTTTGAAATATTGCACAAAATTGATGTAAGAGATGACATAAGTCCTCAATAATGAAACTTGAGAAATAGGTCAAAAAACTACTAGTACCCTAAGACTAATGTCAACAAATTTATTTTACAATTTTTTCAGGAACGAAGTCCCAAAAACATAAGGAAAGAACAAGTCTTGAAACATGGAAACTTAACTATGATTTTGAGGGTTTTACAACTAAAATGACTAGAAAGAGAAATATACAAGGAATAAAAATTATTTGACAATGGAATTAGGCTTAGAAAACCACCTTCTATCCATTGTTAAGATGGTTTACATTTTGGTTTTTGTATGTGAACGAGGCCACCCCAACACAAAACCAGGCCGCCCAACACACTTAGCTAAAATTTGTAGTTTTGGGCCTACCAAGACTAGGCTGCCCCACTATGATACCAGGGCTACCATTGATGAAAATTCTCCCAAAACACTTAGAAATATTTTGGGTGAGTTTGGGGACTCTTGAGTTTTACTAGGCCATCCAAATACAACATCAGACTAGCCAACTATGAAATGTGACCTCTAAATTCATGTTAAGCACCAATTTAAATATTACTATGTTCATTTTATCCCTTGCATGTTATAATATTGAAAATAATAAAGTGATCATGCTCATTCAGACATGAAAACATGTAAATAAGCCAATACACCTTTCTATTAACAAAAGTTACACTCGTCTCAAAGAGAGGTTCATTAATAAAATATTGCAATCTATATGAATAAAAATATCCAAATATATGAATTTAACTTGAAATTGCATGATACTATGACATTCATTTATCCACAAACCTAGGTCCCCAAATGTGGTTACCATGCCACCCAACCTCATAGAATCAAATGATCCACTCCCATTGTGCTTTCCTTATTCCTAGGCTCTTCATGTAAATGACCTAAAATTTACCACTAAGTTTTTCTCCCTTAGTTATTATATTATTATGTGTTCATTCACTTGTATACTCAGATACTTCCATCTATATGGGATAGGTATCTGTCGATCCGAGATAGGTATCCAACCATACAAGTTTCAATACGGGACAAGAGTTCATCTATCCATCTAGGATAGGCATCCATCCTTCCGAGACATGCATCCAACCACATGGGTAAGGAATTTTTCCATACAAGACAAGAGTTCATCTATCCATCCAAGATAGGTATCCATCCATCAAATAGGATGGGAATCCACTATCTATCCATCAAACAGGATAGGAACTCATCCATCAAACAAGATGGACATCCATCCATCAAACAAGATAGGTAAAATGCTCTAGACATAGACTTAGACTCATTGGGACCATTCGAGTCCTGAGACACTCTCTAAAGACTACATTCCTTAAAGGAAATGCACTGAGGTTTGTCTTTAGGAGTACATAATAATAAATAAAGACTTGAAACCCACCTCAAAATTTTGGCCTAAGGCCCTTAGGGAATCAAGCTTCCAAGTATACAAGGAATATATTTTATCTGATTTTATAATTCAAAATTATGTTATTTTCACTTAAACAAATAAAATTATCTTGATTGAATTAATCTTATATTATTAATCGAGTGCGCATAAAATTTATTAGACATTCCCTAAGCCCCATCCCCAAATGCTTGAGTATTGGTAGCATCCTTCATTTCCAAACTACCTACATACCCTGCTTCCAAATAGGATCAAGGTGTAAACTATGTAGTTCTATTTTCTACTCTAAGTTTGATGTGAATTATTGTGTGGGTACACAACCCTTTCTAGGGCCCCTTTTCCCCAAAAAGTTCCTCTGTGATTGCTATCCACAAATGGAAGCAATAAATTATAAGTAAATAGTCACCATGACTATTACTTTTTTCCTAAAAACAACTAATTCCTAGTCCTAAAATATTGTCACCCTTGAAACCATTGAACTAAATTTCCATTCCATGATTAAATATCCAATAAAATATAAATAACATGAATAAATTAATAAAATTCTACTAAATCTTATAAGAAGGTTTAATAAGCTTGAACTAGCGGATTTGGGTTCATTAGATTAATCTTTTTAGATTATCGATCTAAGAGAGATTACCTGTCTCTTGAACTTTATTACCAAGATGTCCCTTATTTCTCCCCAATGATTTAAAGGGATGATGTCATAGACATTGTTGTTGTGGCTATGTTAGACTATAGGTACAATAGCTCAAGCACAGTGACATTACTCATAAATGTGAGCCAGAGCCACCCTTGATACCAAACATTGTTGGTTTTAGTTTCAATTCTTGTTTAAATTTTTCTACCTAACATAAAATACTAATTGCATAAAAATAAATGCTAAAGTAAATTTTTCTAATACAAAAATAAATGGTAATTACTATTGCATAGATAAACTATATTAATGAATTGAAAATTATCTTTCTAAAATCATTTCCTTAATTAACCATACTGAATATAAAGTTAACTAACTAGTACTATTTATCTTTGCAAATAACTTAACTATATAAAACACTTCAAGAATTACTTTTGCAAATATATATCTTAAATAAATACTTATTCCTCTTCAAAATAAACTTAAACTATTTTAAATACTTCAAGAATAACTTAAGTAAGTATAATTTCTTTTTAGAATAACTTTTAAACTATTTCTAAAACTTTTAAGATAAATAAATGCACATAAATTATTCTAAGCATTAAAAAATTACGTGTGATTTACTAATAAGTTAATTCTAATCATTTGAAGAGTAGATACTAACTTTAATATGCATCTAAGAACAAATTAAACTATTACCTATCACTTTTGAAAGTGAAAAGTAGAAAATATTAATTAAAAACCTTTTTCAAAATAGAATAAAAATCAATTTAGTTTAGACCAAAGAATTACTTCTCATTTTATGATTACCAAGATACACAAGGGCAAGGTGAAACCATATGATGAAAACATAATCTCATTTATAATTAAAGTTAATAAACCCAATTATTACTTACTCATAACTAATTTAGTACTTATCCCAATAATAAATAGACCAAGTAACCACATATTAGTATAATGAAATGTATGCTTATATCCATAAATATTCAACTAGAAATTCAATATGCATCAAGAAAAACCATACAAACCTACCATGTAAGGAATGTGATGTGCAAGAAGTTATAAATGTAATCTATCTTTTTTCTTACAAGTATTAAATATTCCCCTAAAATATTCTAAAGTAATGATTATTTATTTCCCCATTTCTTCACCTGAATTAAATTAAGTTAATAAGTAGGAGGTATTTTCCACAACATGTCAAATTGTGATATTGCTATCAGGATTCAATCGTGTAGTTTTACGAGTCAAACTAATTGACCCATGTTTCATGAGTAGTGGTTCACAAGAACCCATCTCTCATGATAATGAATGGTCCAATTAGCACTCATTGCACCTAGGTGATGCTCACAGAGGTGAAGCATTGAGCCTTCCTGAGAGGTCACCCATCCCAGTACTACTTCAGCTCAAACGCACTTAACCACAGAGTTTTCTCCATGGTTAAGCCCACTTAGCTTGAAACTCCATTTGTAAAACCTTCAGCAAGTGTTGTGCCTTATGAACCATTCATTATAGAGCCCCTTTAGCTCATCAATTGATAAGTAGGAGGTATTTTCCACATGTCAAATTGTGATATTGGTATCAAGATTCAACCATGTAGTTTTATGAGTCAAACTCATTGACACATGTTTCATGAGTAGTGGTTCACAAGAACCCATATCTCATGATAATGAATGGTCCACTTAGCACTCATTGCATCTAGGTGATGTTCATAGAGGTGAAGCACTGGGCCTTCCCGGGAGGTCACCCATCCTAGTACTACTCTAGCTCAAGCATGCTTAACCATAGAGTTTTCTCCATGGTTAAGCCCACTTAGCTTACAATCCAATTTTCAAAACCCTTAGCAAGTGGTGTGCCTTATGAACCATTCATTATATAACCCCTTTAGCTCATCAATTGATAAGTAGGATGTATTTTCCATAATGTGTCAAATTGTGTTATTGGTATCAAGATTCAACCATGTAGTTTTACGAGTCAAACTCATTGACCCATGTTTCATGAGTAGTGGTTCACAAGAACCTATCTCTCATGATAATGAATGGCCCACTTAGCACTCATTGCATCTAGGTGATGCTCACAGAGGTGAAGCACTGGTCCTTCTAGGGAGGTCACCCATCCCATTACTACTCTAGCTCAAGCGTGCTTAACCATAGAGTTTTCTCCATGGTTAAGCCCACTTAGCTTACAACCCCATTTGAAAAACTTTTTAGCAATTTTTGTGCCTTATGAACCATTCATTTATAGAGCACCTTTAGCTCATCAATTGATAAGTGGGATGTATTTCACATGTCAAATTTGTGATATTACTTCTCGAGTTCAGCGTGTAGTTTTACAAGTCAAACTCATTGACCCATGTTTCATGAGTAGTGGTTCACAAAGAACCCATCTCTCACTTGATAATGAATGAGATCACTAGCACTCTCATTACATCTAGGTGGTGCTCACAAAGGTGAAGTATTGGGCCTTCCTGAGAAGTCACCCATCTCAGTACTACTCTAGCTCAAGCATGCTTAACCATATAGTTTTCTCCATGGTTAAGCCCACTTAGCTTGCAACCCCATTTGCAAAACCTTCAACAAGTGTTGTGCCTTATGCACCATTCATTATAGAGCCCCTTTAGCTCATCAATTGATAAGTAGGAGGTATTTTCCACAATGTGTCAAATTGTGATATTGGTATCAGGATTCAACCATGTAGTTTTATAAGTCAAACTCATTGACCCATGTTTCATGAGTAGTAGTTCACAAGAACCCATTTCTCATGATAATGAATGGTCCACTTAACACTCATTTCATCTAGGTGATTCTCACAGAGTTGAAGCACTGGGCCTTCCTAGGAGGTCACCCATCCCAGTACTACTCCAACTCAAGCACACTTAAACATAGAGTTTTCTCCATGGTTAAACTCAGTTAGCTTGTAACCCCATTTGCAAAACCTTCAGCAAGTGTTGTGCATTATGAACCATTCATTATATAATGAGTGGTTCATAATGCACAACACTTGCTGAAGGTTTTGCAAATGGGGTTACAAGTTAATGAATGGTTCATAAGGCACAACACTTGTTGAAGGTTTTTCAAATGGGGTTTCAAGCTAAGTGGGCTTAACCATGGAGAAAGCAATGGTTAACCGTGCTTGAGCTAGAGTATATAGGGATGGGTGATGTCTTGGGAAGGCCCAGTGATTCACCTCTTTGAGCATCACCTAGATGCAATGAGTGCTAAGTGGAACATTCATTATCATGAGAGATGGGTTCTTGTGAACCACTAATCATGAAACATGGGTCAATGAACTTGACTCGTAAAACTACATAGTTAAATCCTGATAGCAATATCAGAATAAATTAAGTTAATCATACACCAAGATTACTTTTTTTGTATAAATTTAACTAATAAAAGACATGACTAATTTTCAATTTCCTTTGATAAAATGAACTATACTTCTTGAAATCTACTTTTGTAATGTAAAATTTATCAATACTAATTTCTTTGAAAATTAATAAATTTAATTATATTGATTGCTTAAAATTTATTTTCAATATAAACTTAATCAATCATTACTAAGTACTCCTAATATTAATTACTCTATAGAATTTAAAAAACTATTTTTATTTACTTTGAAAATGAAATTAAACTCACTCTAGTTTCTTACTTTTGAAGTTTTAATTTTAGTAAATTATATTTACTTTGGATATTGGATTAATTCTATTAATAACTAGTCTTCCAACATAAATCTAATTATTTTGGTTTCCCTTTGAAAATAAATTAATACTAATCCTAATTACTTGATGACAAGTTACCCCAAGACAATAAATTAATCAAAATCTAAGTGATTCTTTATTAATTACTCCTTTTATTTACTTTTGTAAATAAATTAATGCTAGTTGCCTTGAAAATTGAATCAATCCTTTGAAAATATTTAGTACCAATTACTATGAAAATATCCTATCTAAATAAATTAATACTAATTGCATTATAAATGTAAAATATCAATTACCTTCTAACTTACTTTTGAAAGTAAATTCTAAATTAGCACTTTGCAAAAATAATTTTAAAATAACACTTTTACTTTGATCACTAATTTATATTACTAAGTGTGGATAGAGAAAAAGTATCCCTTTTTGCTTGCTTGATATGGGAATAATTGATGATAAAATGGACTTAATGAGGCCTTGATTTAATGATTTGAAGTGTTTTACATGTCCACATTAGGTCTTGGACCCTTGTAAAATGAATAAAATGTATTTATTGATGTCTTGTAAAGGTGTTGCAAAGTGTTGTGAATCACTTTCACACTTTTCTAGACTTTCATTAAGTATTTAATTCTCATGGGCCTATTTTTCCTTAATTTAAAATTGTAAAATGTATTTAATGGCATTCTCACACTAATCTAGAAGGCTTGTGAATTAAACTTAAATCTAATCTAGTCTTGTAATGTGTTTTACACATTCACATTAGATGTTGTGCCTCTCTAGGCTATGTGGACCTCATTTTAGTGTTATAAATTGTATTTAATCACAATTTCACATTGAATTTTGTGTCCCAAGCCCTAATTGACCTTTACACCATCATTAATAGGCCCCTATGACCCCATATTGTGCATCCTGAGGAATAATTTGATCAAATAATTGACAAAGTCAGCATATAAACTTGATTTCCTTACTTCCCGACATTCTAGCTAGCAAAATGGCCCCTATGGGACCCATTCACCATTAGGGGCGAATCGGACCCATCCAGGTGGGAACCATTCACCATTGATGGTGATGAGTCTCATTTGAGCCATTTTTGGGGTTTAAGTAGGAAAAATAAGGTATTAAGTTTAATTTTTCTTCATGTTGGCCTTGGAGATCAAATTAACGGGAAAATTAGATGAATTGCCTATAAATACAAGCTTCTAAACCCTAATTAAGAATAAATTTAACTCATTCATCATTTTTATTCCTCCTCAGGTCAAGCAAGCTAGGGTTTTAACATTCCAAGTCATTAAGATAACTTCCAAGGACATTCAAGGATATATTTTTCATCTATTGTTGCAGAAATTCAAGATCAATCATCATGGAAAGGTACTAATCCCATTATTTCATGTCTATGCTTCATATTATTTCTTCATTTGGTTTAATTATCTAAAAGGGGTTTGACCAAGGCAAACCCCCATGCCTTAACATTCAACATTTCTCCTTCTCTTCTTGTGTTTTTGTAGATTCAGGCATCTTAAAAGCTTGGAAATCATTGAAGATAAGTTGTCATGTTTTTGAAGACATCTCCTTGTTGAATAAGTCAAAATATCCACTAAAAGTCACCTATAGTGCTGGAAATTAGACTTTCGGAGGAAGACACCTATCAAGAACCGAAGTGTAGATCAAGGGCTTCTATTTCCACTTTTGGATTTTTAGAAATTTAGAAGTGGACTGATTTTCCATGAGTGGAAAATCAGTCCAGTCCCATCGCTAGGCCTAAAAAGTGTTTTCTACAGTTTTGGATACCCATTTGTCCGAAACAGGCTCCAAAAGAGCTTCCCAGATCTAGGACTAATTCACCTAGAATGGTGAATGAGTCCCAGTAGGCCAAATTTTCAGTATCACCAAAATTTTAGAAGTCATTTCCAGTCTCTAGAAAGTTTGTAGGTGCACACCTTCAGTTTCATCAATTTTTGTTACAATTTACTTTCATTTCTAGGTGTTTTTGCATATCACAATGTGTTTTCAAACATCTCCCATTTCTCAGGTTTTGCATTAATAATTCATTTCCTTTTTTATTTTATTACATTTATACATATTCCATCCATTCTTGCATTAATGTTGAATGTTTACATTGCATTTGGCCCATCTTTCTCCTTTTAGGTGAAAAACCCGAAGTGCAAGAAAGTCATTGGAAGCCAAAATCTTTTTTTACATTTTGGTGACCCACCTTTAGAATAATTTTCTTTTCTAATTTGGATTCCTTCATCTTTCTAGATCTAGATTTCATTGACTTTGCATTAGGGTTTGCATTAGTTAATTTGCATGCTAGGGTTTCAAAAATTTGCATTAGTAAAAGTGCATATAGGTTACATTTTTGCATCTCAAATCATTAAAAATTTCTAAAATTCTGCATTTGCATCTTATTTTTGCATCATACAACACAAAAACATCAAAATCACTCATAAATTTCTTAAAATTCTGAAAAAAAATACTTACTGGGACTCATTCGCCACCTGGGGCGAATTAGTCCCTTTTCACCCTTGAAATTGCCTTTTACAGAACTAAAAACTGTATTTTAAGCTTTTGTTTGCTACCATTAACTATCTGTATCAGTTGGCTTATTTTTTGTAACATGCATTTCATTAGATCTAGCTTAAATTAGCTCATTTCATGCATGGTTTAAATTTCATTTTTGCATTCTCATATTGTTACATAGCATAATCAGTTGCTTGTCATCCTTAAAATTTTAAAAAATTGCATTCCTCTTTTGCATGTTTGCTTTAGTATGGTTACATTTCAAGTTTGTAGAATAATCATTACATCATGTTTTCATTACAAAATTCTATAGTTATCATATTTCATGTTCTATTTTTCGATCTTATTATGTGTTGTAAGAAAGTTTTCTTAGGTGCATATGAATATGAGGTCCTTTCCCCTCTATTTTTGTTCATCATCGATCCCTCTCCTAGTATCCCTTATGTGCGAGAGGTTAGTCTAGTGAAAGAAACCTTGGATATTCATAACAATCACATTTGTTCTTCTCCTATTATCTCTCCCACTCGCGAAGAAGAGATTATAGTGCTAGAAGAATCAATTGATGAGAGTTTTGAAAATATAAGTTGTTTCTCTCCTCTTACCTCTCCTATTAGATATAACATTACTAAACAAGAGGACATAACAATAAGTAATCATGACAATCACACACCACAACAAGAGATCATTGAAACCTACCTATTTTCATCTCCTAACATCTTCTCCCCTTGTGATAGTGATGAGGATATGTTAGTGTTAAATAAGAAAAAATTCAAGATCTATGATAACCCTCTTTATGATCCTTCCCCTACCTATCCTATTTTAGAAGACATTAGGGAACAACAGAATGAAGGCATACATGATCATGATAATCATACTTGTTCTTCTCCTAGTATCTCCCCTACTTTTAAGGAAGATGTTTTGATGTTAGAAAATACAACTAATGAGAGTCATGAGCATCTTAATTGTACCCTTTCACCTAAGGAAACCCTTATTGTGAAAGATAATTCAACCATCGATCATTCCCCTACTTGAGATGAAATCATTTTAGAAGAACCACTCCATGAATGTCAAGAACATTTGATTTGTAGTTCTCCTAAAAAATCTCCTTTTAGGGAGAATATCATGGTGTTAGAAAATGACAACAATAGTAATGTGTCTTTCTTAGCCTACGATAAAAAGGTGATTCTAGATTTCCCTTTATTAGAGATACATCAAACCAAGACCGTTGAGGTTATGAATACACATGTGTCCATTAGATCCCCCTTGATCACTAGAACTCATACATACCTCGTGGGACATCTTAAGAACCCTTTAAATCTCTACCCACCTTCACAAAAACAACAAACTCAAAACCAACCTAAACTCATCCTTTATCCCCCATCACACAAACCTCACAAAAATCCTGAACTTATCCTATACCCACCTCAAAATAATGTGTCGCATCAACTTATTCATAATATTGTTGCTCATACATATAACACTAGAAACAATCCACAACCACATCAACAAACCCCAACCTCCTTTCCTTTTCCAAATTCTATACTGCCTAGTGCTCCTCGATTAAGGGAGTATGATCTTGTTGAGCAAATTAAGAGCACTCCCGCAAAGATATCCCTTTGGGACCTTCTTCAGAATTCACCTACCTATCACACTATACTTCAAATGACCTTACAAAAAAATTCCTATCCCTTCTAATGCACAACCAAATGACATAGTAGCCCTCATTCAAGGATTGAATACTGACATTGTTTTTCCACCAAAGTAAACTCCCCTTTGGAGTGCAAAAAATGAAGCTTTCCAAATACTATCTCAATACAAATGCATTGGGATCAAGTGAACTCTTGTTGACAATGGCTCATCCCTTAATATGTGTAGCATAAATATTTTAGATAGGCTTCATTGGGATCACTCAGAAATTCAACCCGATTCCTTGTCCATCCATGGATTTGACATTGTAGGAAAACAATGACTTGGTGTGATCACTTTTCCTCTTACTATTGGGGAGGTTACATGGGATACACCAATCCATGTTATGCCTAACAATCTATCCTATAATATCATTTTAGGCCAACCATGGATTCATGCAATGACTGGCATGCCTTCTACTCTTCATCAAAAAATGAAATACATTCACAACAACAAAGTGCACATCCTTGAAGCTGACCCCGATCCAAATAGTTTTTTGAACATTGAGGAAAACAAAGTGAATAATTTAAACACATTAACACCAACCATGCAAGTGGAACCCATCCAACAAAATGACAAACAACAACATATTGAACAAGTCACGAAGCTATTAGATGATGATTAGGGTTCCTTAGACTTCACACCAACACTCATGGATGAGTGCAAGATCTTAAACAAAGATTCAACTAAGGGAAACAAAAATGTAATCATTACAACACAAAACTATGACGACCCTTCAAAAGCATCCACCTCAACCACTTTAGACCAAAACATAACCAATTACACAACAACCTTTGACGAACACAACAACGACCAACAACCCAATCCAAAAGCAATGAAAAATCTTTATGGAAAATGTTATGAACTTATGAAACACCTTGGATATAGTATAAAAGGATGTGGTGCTATAGAACAAGGTATTCATCTCCTCATAAATCCTAACACACAAGAAACAACTTATGGTCTTGATTATCGTCCTTTGATAAAGATTGCTAAGCCTTCACTCAACATAAACACTCTCACACAACATTCTCCTAAAACAACCTTAACAATTCTACATCCTAAACTCATTGACACTAATGGACTTGAAATTCATCCATTACAAAACACGGAACAAAAAAACACATCCCCGCTTAATGTCAATGTCATCTCACAAAACACTAATGATTTGAATTCATTAGATTTTACACCCTCCTATAAAGGAGATAACAAAATCTCACAATCTAAAGATTCTTGCATAAGTATGACATCTTGTACTAAGCAAGTAACATATTTGTCCCAAACTACAGGACCACCTTCTCCCATTGATCAAGAGAGTATCTTGTTGAGACTCCTCTAAGATCACTTGATATCCCTTCCTCCAAGAACTCAAAATAAATTCTATTACAAGACTTCATTTTGTTCCTATCACAGAGTTCATGGTCATTCCACTAATGAATGTAGGGCTTTGAGTAGTAAAATCCAACATCTTAAGGATTTTGGTGTTCTTTGTTATGTGGGGGCACCCAATTCCTCTAATTGATACTAATTTTCACTCTCGCCTACATTTCTTCAATCAATTCGGCTTGCCCGTGTCTTGCACTAAGTGGGGGAAAGGGATTTAGTAGCCTTTTTCTCATATGTCACTTGTTGTTGTCTCTTTTGGCTAGCCATTAACCTTTCATGAACATATAAGAGCAAGCTTGGGATGTGGATGACATGCTTTAAGTTGGCTCGCATGTGACATACTACCTTTTTCATGACATAGCTTATATTCCATAAAAATATGACTTGGCATAGGGCTTTCCAAGTAAGCTCTCATGTTCTCCTTCTTCCGCTTTAAAAAACTTGGTCACATTAATGGTGTTAACAACCACTTTAAAGTGGGGGCATACGCCGACACTCACATTTCATTGTGTGATTTTCTTTTTCTTACTATTTCCTCTCTTGGAAACATTAGGTACAATGTTGCCCAGGATGAGACATTGCACTTGTCCTCTCTTAGAAACAAGATGAGACCATTTGCACTTATCCTCTCTTGGAAACATTAGGCACAATTTTCCCTAAGATGAGACCTTGAATGAACTAAGCAAAATCCCTTTGAATGTATTCTTTACACTATCTTGCATTGACAATTTCTGTGAGTGTCAAGCATATGAAGTTTTGCTTACCTCATGGAGCTCAAAGTTAATTTTTGTGGCACCTTATCAAAGTTATCAGGAGGTATAAATTTGGTATAGTTGAGTGGGAAGTCCATTCTGAGGCATGAATTTTCCCTATAGCCACCTACATGTGTGTGAGTACATACCAGCCATGAGTGTATGTTTCTCACCTTTTTAGGACTTCTCACTTGACCGATAGCCAAGATTTCTGTCCCCTCAGAGTGAGTATACATTTTTGGACAAATATCCTAGATCTAATCCATAACATGATTGAAAAATGGTCAAATATTGATCCACCTTTTCATTTTCATTTTTCTCTTCTTTCTAGTTCTTGCCATTGCATGATCACGTATCTTGTTCTACTACAAAATCATTCACCTTGTGTGTCTCCTTTTGCACTCATGTTGGTTTGACTTAGGATCTTGGGTCCTAGAGGCTTGCACAACCTCCTTTGATCTTTTTCATCCTAGACCACCCACATTGGTATGATTGGACCCCTCTTGAATGTATACTTTAGTGTGAGTTTGAAGCAAGTTCATTCTCTCACTAAAGTGGGGGCTAATTGTGGACACAGAAAAAGTATCCCTTTTTGCTTGCTTGATATGGGAATAATTGATGATAAAATGGACTTAATGAGGCCTTGATTTAATTATTTGAAGTGTTTTAACCTCCTTTGATCTTTTTCATCCTAGACCACCCACATTGGTATGATTGGACCCCTCTTGAATGTATACTTTAGTGTGAGTTTGAAGCAAGTTCATTCTCTCACTAAAGTGGGGGCTAATTGTGGACACAGAAAAAGTATCCCTTTTTGCTTGCTTGATATGGGAATAATTGATGATAAAATCAACTTAATGAGGCCTTGATTTAATGATTTGAAGTGTTTTAAATGTCCACATTAGGTCTTGCACCCTTGTAAACTGAATAAAATGTATTTATTGATGTCTTGTAAAGGTGTTGCAAAGTGTTGTGAATCACTTTCACACTTTTCTAGACTTTCATTAAGTATTTAAGTCTCATAGACCTATTTTTCCCTTAATTCAACATTGTAAAATTTATTTAATGGAATTCTCACATTAATCTAGAAGGCTTGTGAATTAAACTTAACTCTAATCTAGTGTTGTAATGTGTTTTATACATTCACATTAAATGTTGTGCCTCTGTAGGCTATGTGGACCTCATTTTAGTATTGTAAAGTGTATTTAATCACACTTTCATATTGAATTTTGTGTCCCAAGCCCTAATTGACCTTTACACCATCATTAATATGGCCCTATGACTCCATATTGTGCATCTCGAGGAATAATTCGATTAAATAACCAACAAAGTCACCATATAAACTTGATTTCCTTATTTCCCAGTATTACGGCTAGTAGAGTGGCTCCTTTGGGACCTATTCACCATTAGGGGTGAATCAATCCCATCTAGGTGGGACCCATTCATCCTTGATGGCGAATGAGTCCCATTTGAGCCATTTTCGGGGTTTAAGCAGGAAAAATTAGGTTTTAAGTTTAATTTTTCTTCATGTCGGCCTTGGGGATCAAATTAACAATAAAATTAGGTGAATTTCCTATAAATACAAGCTTCTAAACCCTAATTTATAATAACTTTAACTCATTCATCATTTTTCTTCCTCCTCAAGTCAAGCAAGCTAGGGTTTTAACATTCCAAGTCATCAAGATAGCTTCCAAGGACATTCAAGGACAAATTCTTCATCTATTGTTGCAAAAATTCAAGATCAATCATCATGGAAAGGTACTAATTCCATTATTTCATGTTCATGCTTCATATTATTTCTTTATTTGGTTTAATTATCTAAAAGGGGTTTGACCAAGGCAAACCCCCATGCCTTAACATTCAACATTTCTCCTTCTCTTCTTGTGTTTTTGTAGATTTAGGCATATTGAAGGCTTGGAAATCATTGAAGATAAGATGCAAATTTTTTGAAGACATCTCCTTGTTGACTAACTCAAAATATCCACTAAAAGTCACCTATAGTGCCAGAAATCATACTTTCGAAGGCAGACACTTGTTAGGAACCAAAGTGTAGATTGAGGGCTTATATTTCCACTTTTGGATTTTTAGAAATTCAGAAGTGGATTGATTCTCCATGAGTGGCAAATAAGTCCCATTTCTAGGCTTAAAAATTTTTTCTGTAGTTTTGGATACCCATTTGTTTGAACAGGCTCTGGAACAGTTTCCTAGATGTGGGACTAATTCAGCTAGAATGGAAAATGAGTCCCAATAGGCCAAATTTTCAACATCAACAACATTTCAAAAGTCATTTCCAGCCTCCAACAAGTTCTCAAGTGCACACCTTTAGTTTCATCAATTTCTATTACAATTTACTTTCATTTTTTAGGTGTTTTTAAATATCACAATGTGTTTTCAAACATCTCCCATTTCTTAGGTTTTGCATTAATAATTCATTTCATTTTTCAGTTTATTACATTTAGAGATTGCATTTAGACATATTTCATCCATTCTTACATTAATCTTGAATGTTTACATTTCATTTTGGCCCATCTTTCTTGTTTTAGGTGAAAAACCCTAGCAGTGCAAGAAAGCCATTAGAAGCCAAAATCTTTGTTTACACTAAGTATCTGAAATAATTACAAATACCCTTTGTAAAATGAACTTTTTTATGAAAACATATTTAAACTAACGCTAATTTCTTTGAAATTTAAAATAACTCAATTACTAACATACTTTTGCATGATGAATTAACGCAACATTAATTATGTATAATTAAAACTAAATACTTTTAGAAAATATTATATTATTTTTGAGATATTAATTGCTTTTTGTAATTTAATTAAAAATTAACACTATTTAAACAATGTAAAAAACACTAATAGTTTGATTTGAAATTAAATGTTAATTTTAAATTAATCATTGCATGTACAATTAACAATAATTGCTTTGAAATTTAAACTAACTCAATTAATAACCTACTTTTGCAAGATGAATTAAGGAAACTTTAATTATGGGTATGTGTAGGATCATCATGGAAAAAATAGGCCCTTAAGTGGCAAAAAATTCAAAAAAATTAGAGTGAGGCAACTTCACTTAAAAGTTTGAATAAGTTATCTATATTATTTAAAAAATATGTAAGAACTAGAATTTGTAGAAAATTGAATGTAGTTTCTAAACTACTAGGCTTATTTAAAAATTAAAAAAATCTATTTGGTCAAAATTTGAAATTTCAATGCAATAGTACTTTAATTTCAAGGAAAAAATAAGTAGGTGTTTGTTTGACCACCCTAACCACAATAAAATGATAATATTTTTCCATAAGATTTTAGATATAAGTAGAGGACTCATGTCCAGATGTGATGCATATTTTTTTGTAATTTTTTTCCAAGTAAATAATTAATTATGAATTTTTTATTACAACTTTTAAAAAATATAAAAACCTGTGCATCTGACCACCTTAACTTGGTTAAAACTTAATGAAATTCATTTTTTTTTAATCCTATAGTATGCAAAGCATAGAATGTGACGCACATTTCAGATTCAAAAAGTGTGATACTATTTGAAAGCTATAGATGTTTTTAATTAGCCTATTAATTAGGGCTTTAGTCGTAATTCAAATAGAAAATCAATAATAATTATTTATTAAATTCAAAGTAAAGCATAATTTATATTGGTGGAAAGCTAAGAATCTCCTTTACAAACCCTTTTTGTTTCATTAATTTTGGGTAAAAACAAAGTCGTCAGCCACATACCCATCATATTGCCACTTTTTGGCCCATCATGATCCTGCACATACCCTTATGTGTAATAAAAACTACATACTTTTGCAAAACATATTTTTTTAAATAAAAGAGGGGTAAAAAAAATTATTAGAAAATCAAGGACAAGTACAAAACCAGCCAAAAGAAAGCACGAGCTCCCCGAAGGAACCCCAAAAGGAAATAACTACATATTCATGTCCTCTAGAACAACCTGTTCCAAATTCTTCACATACTGAGGTGGTAGGAGACACAAATCCCCCACCTCCCACCTACTCTCCTAATCAGAAGCTCATTTTTCCAAGCAATTTACCACTTTATTCCACTCCCTAGGGATATAACAAACAGTGATATGCTCCAAGGAGTTGCACATCCAAAAAATTTGTTGAATCACTAGAGCTAGTTTCCAACCAGCTCCATCCAACCTCTTATCATTCAACATATCCACAACAATCTATGAGTCAGACTCAGGTGATCCCATAATAGTGGTTTACAATTTTTGGCCAAACTGGACACTTAAATTATTATTTTTAACTAAATCTTCACATTCGGGCACCTATAGCGTCTAAACCGTGAGGAATTTGAAGATGGTGCAAACTAGAGTCTCATCAAATTTTGTTTATAGATTCTAAAAATATTTTTTTCAAAATTTTTGGAATCAAATTGCACTTCTTTTTCCATCTCCCATGAAAATTAATTTTTTTCAGAAAACAACATTTTTAAAAGTGACACACACCGTATAACGCATAACTTTTTTTCCATGAAGGATAAAATTTAATTTTTAAATTTAGATTTGTAACTCTGATATCTAGTGCTTCCACTTGGTTAGATAGTTTTTTATTGAATATTTTTTCTTTAATCAAGTTTCAAAGTCAAACCAATTACAATTTAGACATAGTGCAACCGTATAACGCGTAACTTTTTTGTATATGTCAAAATTTTATTTTATTTTTGTTGGATCAAGGACTTCAATATCTGGTGCACTCCTATTTTTCAATTTTTTTATAATCTTCTATTTTTCCACATGTGAAGAACAAATAAATTCATTTTCGATGAAAAACTTATGTTTAATAAAACTTAAAAAACAAATACATAACAAAACCAAAACATATTAAAATTATATTCATTGGATAGCTTGTTCTAAGGAATACCATAATCATTTGAAATAAATTTTAAATGAATTCATTTGATCCCTGAAAAGCTAAATCAAAAGTGATTTTTTATCAGCATTTTGATAGGTGTAAAGGAGATGCATTTATAGGTATGGTTTAAAGCTAGTGAGGTTCTATCCAAGGGGGTTTGATCTAAGGTGATTTGATCAAACCCTCTTCAATTAGAATCCTTAAAATGGAAATTTTTAAGGCTTAAATCATTATATTTTCTAAAAATATGTGATTTCAGCTAAAATCTGTTCCTCTCAGTAATTGTAAACCACTATTGTGACAACACCCACTCACTAATAATCCTCCTCTAGCTGAGGGAATACCCTCTCTCCACAGCATGGAGAATAGCCAATGCCTCCATAAGATTGTTAGTTTGCTACCCCTTATAAACAAATAAAATAAACACACTCTCCCCCACACTATTGCACCCAATTCAACCAATTCCAGCATGACCCGGGTTCCCCCAAGAAGAGCCATCAGTATTCACCTTAAGAAAACCAAGAGGAGGAGGGGCTCACCTCCCATCATGTTGGATTTTCTACTTAGAGTGTCACTATCTCCTGCTACTTAGGGAGCTAGTATCACCAACAACTAGGTACAAATCTCCCATGATAACCTCCTCACCAGGCACCAGAGTCTCAAACAATTCACATTTTGCAGAGATAGTTTCTTGAATCATGTAGAGAATCTTATGCCACAACTATGCCACTGCCATTTGCACACCCTAAAAAATTCTCCTATTTCTTTCTAGCCAAAGTTTCCAAATGATAAGGAAGGACCAAGGGCCCAAGAAAAATTAAGAAAATATGTTCGAGCAAGAGATCTACCCATGATATTCCAAAACTCCACCAAAGGAGTGGCATGAACACAAACATGCTTCCAAACTCCCCACCAGAAGTGCCAAATTTCCTGAGCAAAAGGGCATAAGAAAAGGAGGTGAGAGGAATTTTCTTCACTATTATTACAAAGAACACAAAGAGAGGGACCATGATAACCTTGCTTTTGTAAATTATCCCAAGCAAGGAATGTATTCTGTATAACCAACCATAAGAAGAAATTACATTTGAACAAAGAAAATTTACTCCAAACTTGCTTCCACCAAGGCAATTCCATATTCCCAAACACATGTCTGTCTAGCTCTAGGTATCTCAAAGCCACAATAAATTTACCCTTTGGAGAAGGGCCCCAAGCAAGAATATCCCTCCCAGATAGGGAACTACAAAATCTATCATCCAAAATCCTAGAAAGCTCTAGATGAGCCTCCTCAAAACCCCAAGACAACCATTCCTGTGGGCTCTTCTAATGCACCACCTCCAACTGACCCAGAGCCTGCACATGTTTGAATTCTTCCAATTTTCTCCAACTGACCTCCAAAAAATTGTTACAAAGGGGCATCAAATGTGGATACCTAGTCAGAATGGTCAGGTGTCCAACCCAAGAATCATGCCAAAATAGGGCCTCTTATCCACTATTGCAAATCCAAAAGAGACCCTATTTAATGAGTTTTGCTCCTCTTTTGATAGTTTCCCAAATCATTGAAACCTTCCCAAGAAGGCAGCTCCTGGGCACATCCTCAACACCCACCCCCAGATGATACTTAGCAGTGAGGATGCAAGCACAATCCTAATCCTGGCTAGTGCACCAACGCTAGTAAAGCTTAGCAGCTAAAACCTATCCCAACAATTTAGTAGACTTGAGACCAAGACCCCCTTCTGTTTAGGCCTAAAAATCAAATCCCATCTTACTAGGCTCCATTTAGAAGAAGATAAGTTACCATCCCACAAGAACTGATGAGCTAAAGCATCAAATTCATTAACAAAGCATGAAGGGGCAACCTGAACAAAACATATATAAATAGGAAGAGCCTGTACAACAAACATCAAGAGAATTAGATGAACAACCATTGGAAGCCACCTACAAGTCCAATGACTCATCCGCCTTCGAAACTTTTCAAGCACATCCTACCAAAGATCCCTAAGCTGGGGACCCACTGAGATGGGAATCCCCAGGTAGGAGAAGGGAAGAGATCCAATCTAAAACTTGAGAATTCAAGAAATCCTATTATGAATAAGCTAGGGAGTATTAAAGAAGAAAATTGAGGACTTGTCCTCGTTAATCTTTTGTCTCGAAGCACCCAAATAAATATCCAAGGTTTTCCTTAAATTCATGGCCTCTTGAATTTTTTCCATACCCATCAAAGTTGTATCATCCATGAACTACAAGTGAGAATAAGGATGAACCCTACCACCTCAACTCCAACCTTGAATCAAACCCTAGTTAACACAATACTTAATGAATATTCCTAGCCCCTCCACCGTGATGATAAAAAATATGGAGAAAGAGGATCACCTTACTGAAGACCCCTAGAAGCACCAAACAAATCTGAAGGCTCCCATTAATGAGGATAGAAAAGGAAGAAGTGAAATCGCTTATGATCCAAGCAATCCACTCCCTATCCAACCCAAAAGATAGTAGGACCTTTTGTAAGAAATCCCAACTGACCCTATAATAAGGCTTAGCCATATCAAGCTTGATGAACATAGTTTTCTCCTTCAAATTCACCATAGAATGAATGGCCTCTGAGGTAATCATGATACCATCTAGGATTTGACTACCAGAAACAAATCCCCCTTGTTTAGCATACATCAAATAGTTGATCCAAGGCTTCAATCTTTCCACAATCAATTTAGTGAAAATTTTATAAGCAACATTACAGAGAGCAATGGGTCTGAATTGATCTAAACAATTAGCTCCCTCTCTTTTAAGAATAAGAGCCAGGAAAGTAGAATTCATTGCCTGAAGCATCTTCTTATTACACTATGACTCTTGAACCACCTCAAGGAGATCCATTTTAATGATTTACCAAAACTCCTAGAAAAAAATAGAGGGGAAGCCATCCAGACCTAGAGGCTTTCCTTTTTTCATTTGGAACACAACCTATTCTAGTTCTGACAACAAAATAGGATGCACGATAGTCACATTCAACTCATAAGAAGCCAAAGAGGAGATGCAATAAAGAATAGCCTTCTCCTCACAATCATCAAGAAGAGAAACCTCAAAGAACATGATAGTAAAGAATAGAAGAACCTCCCTTGAGATATCAGCCATGGAAGAAAGATGAACCCCCTCTTGAAACACTAGAGAGAGTATAAGATTCCCCATCCTATGAGCTTTGACAAAATTGTGAAAAAAGTTATATTTCAATCCCTTTCCTGAAGCCAATCCACATAAGGCTTTTGCTTCCAAAAGATCTCCTCACACAATTCCCATTCCTCAAGCTCCTTCATAGAAATTGATTCTTCCCTAAGAAAATCCTTAGAAATTCCTTGGTCACAAATCCTGCAAGTGATGGTAGCATGACTAGCTTGAGCCGACATTTTATTTTTGTGAAGGTTGTCAAAGCACTACCTATTCCAATGTGCTTGAACTTGAAAAACTACAATATTTTGGCAAATGAATACATAGCCCTACCATGAGTAGGCTTTCCATGTCACCACCACTTAGCAATAAGATCGTGAAGAGAAGAGTCTCGTAACCACATAAGTTGAAACTTGGAAGATGGGTTCTTAGGAACTATGGAAGGAGAAGCAAAGAGCTTAATTAGCCAATGATCAAACCCTCTCTAAACCAAAATTTTTGAGCAACTAGATAATCTAACCCCAGTCTAGAAGCAAGACACAAAGAAATAATCTAACCTCTCAAAAATAGCATTCTCCTCACATCTCTTGTTATTCCACGTAAAGAGACCATTATTGGGATTAACATCAACCAAGTTCAGAGATTCAATATTATCCCTAAGAAGATAAGCCGATTGGTCCATCCTAGCAATCCCACCTCGTTTCTTCTCAAGACAAGAAATAGCATTAAAATCCCTAGCCACAGTCCATGGAAGTAAAGGAGCAAGAATTTTGATATATCTAACATGAGTCCACAGCTGAGCTTTACCAGGCAGGTCAGTAGGATCATAAACAAATGTTGGTGAAAAGACAAGTCTTACCCAACTCCAAACAGGTAGCAACCACTGACATCGATGAGCGACTCAAACACCACCAGAGAGGAACAATTTTCTTGGGGTCCCAAAGATAGGCCAACCCCCCAGAATTGTTGAAAGCCCCAACACACTAACACAAGCCACAAGGCTAAATGCTAGGAGCCCTATTCAACATACCATCCACTGATAACTTAGTTTCCTAAAGAAAAATCAAATCAAGACAATGAGTCCCAATCATCTCATGAATAGCCTTTTGTCTAGGGATGCTATTCATACCCCTCACATTCCATGAGATAACAATCATTTCTAAGATAGGGAGAAGTGGGAGTCGATAGTTTTTACTAACCCCAAATCAACCAATTTCTCACCCAGAAGCTTGACTTTATCCAAATCCTTCTTGTGGACCACCTTGGAAAATTTCTCCTGAGACCCCTTCTTCAAGAGCTTTTAGTGTAAACCCAAGGAATTCACAACCCCACTACTTTTTCCAGAGTCCAAAGCCTCCTTTGATTGAGAAGAGACATGAACTTTTGAATCCCCAACCCCAAGCAAAGCCACTTATAGACTTTGATATGTACCAATTGGAATATAAGAAGTTGCAACCAGAACCATTTGGTCCACCTGAACTTCCGCCACTAGTAAAATATGAGAATATTTCCCATTGTCACCAGATAAAGCTACTCTCAAGGACCCAACACCTGAAAGAGGCACCATAGGACACCCTTTCTCTAGGACCAAGTCCTCCAAAACCTCAAATCGATTGAAAGTCCCATCATATTTTCTATCCTTCAAAGATCTCTTTTGACCATGCCCTTTATTATGAGGCCTAACTGGAGTGAAACCTTCTTTGTATGCTTCCCATCAACCATAGGGGCCTTTCCTTTATCATTCTTAGGATCCGGTGTGGAGTTAGAATTTTCCACCTAATTAAATTGAGGGAATTTCCTCTATAGATTCCCATACTGATGACACAACCAACATCTAAAGGGAAGGGTTTAATAATCTTATTGTTGAATCCAAGAAACTGAACCAATAGACATAGCCACTGCATCTAGCAAAGGATTATTTAAATCAATTTCCACACATATGCGAGCATAAGTAATTACCTTTTGGTCTAAGGTTTATTGAGCCGAACTAATTGGCTTATCAAGAAGGATAGAAATAATTTGTAGAATATCACTCTTCCAACACTACAATGAGAGAAATTAAAGCTCACATGCCAAGGTTTCATAAAAATATCAACTTGATTAAAAAAATAAGGACCCCCTTCGAAGGCCTGATTCTTGTTTGTCATGCAAGAAAAAACAACTATAAAATAATTGTTTGTTGGGACCTTGATCTCTATATCTCCTTCATGATTCCACACCTTCTAAGCCTAGGATTCTAAAACTAATAGAGATAGCTAGATTCCCATAAATTTACAAATAAGAGCATGTTTGCACCAGTATTCAACATCATCCACTGTAGATTCCGGTTGAATCACCAAGACGGGGTGATCTTGACTTCGTTCAAGACATCCTTTTACTTTTCAGAGCTTGGAAAAACTCCTCTCCGTCGACAAACTCTTCTACTTCTCTTGCTCTATTTCATCTTGATAATGGATCACAGAGTGTGATCTGATTGATGGAAAAAACTTCAACACAATCAAATCTAGAAGCTATACTAACAAATAATATGGATTGTGGAAACTTTATATCATGAACCTTCACACACAAAGCCCTCCATCAAATTTGCATGCAAATCACTGCAAGGATTTATGCTATATATAAACTCCAGAGGTGACCTCTTGGACAGAACCACACACACACAGCTAGAGAGAGAATGTCTCCATGTGTAGGCAAGAAGAAAACACAGAGGAAAAAACAAAGAGAAAGAAAGCCCCAAAATAGGGCATGCAACACTGCACCAGAAGAAACAACTCTCCCCAAGCCACTAACAACCACCAATCACCCCAAACAAACCCCCACATGTAGGAAAAATAAAATCAGAGTATTGAGAATCATGGCTAGGGTTTCCCCTAGTCTATGCAGGAACCAACTCCCTCTAGTGACATTCATTCCCAAATCGTTCTTGCAAAACATATATTATTTTTGAGACATTAATTATTTTTATAATTAAAATAAAAATTAACACTATTTAAACAATGCAAATAAACATTAATAGTTTAATGTAAAATTAAATGCTAATTTTAATTTATTTGTTCCATGTACAATTAACACTAATTGCTTTGAAATTTGAACTAACTCAATTACTAGCATACTTTTGCAAAGATGAATTAAGGAAAAAATAATTATGTGTAATTAAAACTAAATACTTTTGCAAAATATATATTATTTTTGAGATATTAATTGCTTTTGTAATAAAAATTAACACTATTTAAATAATGCAAATAAACACTAATAATTTAATTTGAAATTAAATGCTAATTCTAAATTAATCATTGCATGTACAATTAACACTAATAAATTTTAATAATACTAAGTTTCAAAATGAACACTAATTAAATTTCTTTGAAATTAACTGCTAATTAATTATTTTAGATAATTGCATGTGGCAATTAAATTACTATGCTTGAAAAAGAAAAAATTGCATGGATCAATTTTAATTTCTATATTAAAGATACTTTCCTTTTTACATGGGATAATTAAATTACTAACATAACAATGGGTAAATTATAAATCTGCTGATTGAAAGGAATACTTAATTTTTTCTTTTAAGATCTTGCATGAATTTTGGAAACTTCCAAAAAATTCAAGATGCTTTGATTTACGAAGAATCCTTTTTTTTAACTTTTAATTTAAGAATCAATTTAAACCTTTATTTAAAGAACTTCTAATTACGTTGAAGGCTATCTTTATTTGAGTTTCATGAACTCATTTTTCTCGTGAATGGTTCAAAAGCACCAAGAAGCGTTGCAAGACGATTAAATAAATCTCGACTATTCATCATTTTTGCCATTTATTCAGTTGTTTTTCATCATTTTTATTGCTTTCCAGTTGCTATTGGTTTGTGCTCCTCCAAACTCTTCCTCGCTGGTATTGACCTTTCACTCCTCCAATTTGGCAAGTTGAAATAAGGTTTCAGCGAGGGTTTTAGCATATGTTTATGAAAATGAAAATTATGGCCAAGATCTTCATAATGAGTACATATAAGTTTTAACATTATGACATCTTTTACCCTACATAATTAAGTATATATTAGCATAATTAATATATAATGTAAATTTTATATAGTAAAAAATAATTATAAATATATAATTATATTATTTATTATTATTATATATTATATTATTTAACAAAACTATTAAATATATAATTATTATAATTACTAATTAATAATTATTATATTCTTATATGATACAAAATATAATTAATATATTATATATATTTTAGATAATATAGATTAAGTTATATGTAATATAATGATATTCATTATTATATATAATAGTATATATAGGCTATATTATTATTCTATAATAAAAATTATTAAATATAAATATGAAATTATTATAATTAATAATTAATATATTTAATATAGATCAAATTAAATTAATTTATAAAAAATTGATATTTTAATTTATCTTTTGAGACATTAGGAAAAGGAAAGAGATATAGGAAGACACAATTCTATATAATATAATTATATTCAATCTGCTTTTTTGTTGAATGGGTCTTGTAACAAAGAAAACCGGGCTTACAATTATCATAGTTAGCCATGAAAATAGTGAATTTTTAGCTTAATAGAATTAGCTAGAATAATATGATTAGGATTAGCCTGTAAATTTTGTAAACTCATGAATTGGGTTGTCGGGATCATTTGGAAAAACTCTCGTTGGGATCATTTGTAAAAACTATATTTTTGTCTAGATTATTTGTACGAATTATATCTTTTTAGGCTATAACTGGAGGTTTTCTTCTTGGTTCTTTCCTACCGGTATGCCCTCCTAAACCAATATTTTGTATAATCTTATTATTATATTAATAATATTATAGTGGTCTTCCACTTTTGTTTTATATATATATATATAATATAGATCAAATTAATTTCATTTATAAAAAAATTGATAGTTTAGTTGATCTTTTGAGAGATTAGGAAAAGGAAAGAGAGATAGAGGAAGAGACAATTCTATATAGAGAGAGGTATATATACTAACACTTGCACCTAAATGAGGTTCAAGGATTATGTCGAGAGAAAACTATATGTATGTTAATATGTTAGAGAGTATGTGTTTGCATATTCTAGTTACATGTGACTAGATTAAACAATTAGTAATAAGTGCTAAATAGTGGAATGAAATAAATTTAGAAAAATCTAGATTTTGAAGGCAACTAATCCAAATTCTTAAATGCATCTAATTAGTGTGGTGAATGTAATAGTTAATACATAAAATAGAATAAAAATATATAAAAAATATTATTATATAATAAAAATATATAAAAAATATTATTATATAATAAAAATATAAAATAAATTAATAATATAATAGTAGTAGTAGTACTAATAATAATATATAAACAATATCATTTTGTAAATGACCTACGAATTGACCTCATGCACTACAAAAATGTATGCAAAAAATAAAGCAATTTTTCCCTAATTGACTTTCCACACCTCTTCTATGTACCCATTGCACACCAAGGTGTAGTTATATATATATTGAAAATATTTGGGTAAACTTATAATCTTAAATATTTTTTAAAAGTATTTAGATACTTAACCTTGAAGTAAGATATAAGATTTATAGAGGAGATAATTGATTCAATCAAAGAATTAAACTAAACATCCAAATTCAAAGTTTAAATAATAAAGGAAGATATGGTTATGTAAAATTTACCCACAATGATCATACCCAAAATTTAAACTTATATAATTACATTTGTTACATTAAAAAAGATACTATATTTAAATATTAAAAATAGACTCTATTAATAAAGAGGGTAAAAATTAATTAGTATCATAATATCATCAATACAGGGAAGTCAGAGTCTAGATAGGCACCCAAAAAAACTAAGAACACAAAACTAGAATGCAACCATCCAATAGACAAACCCACAACAACACCAACCAACAACCAACATAAACCTACCATATCCTCCAAGATAAACCTCTCTAAATCCTAGACAAAATATGGGGATAATTGTTCCCAACCATCAATTTGCCAACTTCCATCCTGCTCAAAAGCCCATTTGGCCAAACAATCAGCTACCCTGTTCCACTCACAAGGTCTGTGAGTGAAATACAAACTCAAATATGGAACACAATTACAGAATCTATCTAATAGAGGCAAGTTTCCAATTAGCCCCATCCAAATTCTACTCAGTCAACAAATTAATAATGACTTGAGAGTCTAATTCACAGGTGATCTTACACTAGCCAAGAGCACAAGCTCTCTCAACAGCCCATAGAATTGGTAGATCTTCTATAAAGTTATTGGTTTGCTACCCCTTATGAATGGAATATAAGAAAGGAACCTTTCTAGAGCTATCTCTTCCAACACCACCAATCCCAATAGGCCTAAGATTACTCCTAGAAGAGCCATCAATGTTGATCTTTAAAACATCCACTAAAGGAGGGGACCAACCCCCAACTCTCTGAATCTTCTTTTTGGAATGCCTACCTCTTTTAACACAAAAAAATCAAAAGCCAGACCACAAAGGCCCAATCTATTCACAATCTCTTCATCACCCCTATCCAAAGGGAAAGACACTTCACATTTGGCTTCCATAGTCTCTTGAATCTTTCCACCCTAAAATATCTTGCGATTCCTTTCAAGCCATATTTTCCAAAGGATGAAAGAAAGGCCAATAGTTGACACAATTAGGAGAAAAGAGGCCTATGTTGGAGGTCTCCCTAAACTACTCCAGAATTCAACTAGAGAGGAAGCATGAATGTAAGGATGTCCCCAAATACCCCACCAAAAATACCAAATAAGCATAGAAAAAGGACAATGAAAGAACAAGTGGGATGAATCCATCTCATTGCACCCATAAAGGACACAAACAAAAGGGCCTTGAAATCCCCGCTTTCAAAGATTATCCCAAGTCAAGCATCTGTTCCAGACTAAATTCCATAATAAATAATTAGACTTAGGCCAGGAAAACTTAATTCATACATTTTTCCATCAAGAAACTTTCATCTATCCATACATCTAAGAAATAAACTCCTGATAGCCACTAGCCACTATGAAAACCCCTTAGGATCAGGGCTCCAAGCCAAATTATCCCTCTCCTTGAGAAATTTGCACTCTCTACCTACAAGAATATTTATGACCTCAACATGATCCTCCTCCTACAGGCCACTCACAAGGGCCCTTCCATCTAGACACTTCCACCTACCCACAAAAATAAGAAGTTTTAAAGTTCACCATCTGAGACCAAGCAACCTCCAAGAATTGTTTGCAATGATCCTGCAGATTAGGATGCTTGATCATGGTAGGAGAAAACCCATCCCAAGAGTCAAACTAGAAGAGAGCCTCAAACCCCCTATTGCAAATCTAGAACAAACCATCCTTGATCAGCTTAGTGCCCTTTTTAAGCATTTCCTAGATCACAAAACCTTTTCTTAAGAGCGGATATCAAGGGACCTCCTCCTTCGGTACACCCCTTAGATATTTGTGAGAAATAATCCTAGCCCCAAAAAGAATTCTCTTATAATTATATACATTTTTTATTTTTTTTCAAATAAATATATTATTAATTGTTTTGATAGATAAGAGAGTAGTTATATTGATAATACAAAAAGTTTTCCAAGAATGAAAATAATGAAGCTATTTTTATTGATGTCAATTGGTCAATTGGTTATCAACTGGTTGTTGTTTTTGTTAATGTCATGGTTTTTGTTCATGTTGGGGATATTGAGAAAATTGTATTGAAGAAAGGTTGCAAGTGTTCAATGGTTGCTCTGGTTTTTGCTGTTATGTTTGTGTGGTTCAAATATGTTGATTATGGTTGTTGGAAGTTGCTATATCCATATTTTTAGCTACTGATTCATTGTACAGTGTGAGTTATGTTCACCAATTATGAACTATGGTTTTTTGTATTTTTGGCTGAGGTTCGGGAGAAATGTTGTTGGTTCGGATTTCTCTTTGGTGAAGTCTTATGACTTGTGCTTCTAGATTTAAGTTTTTATGATTGTATTGAAGCTAATTTCAGTATCTGGAAGGTTCGTGCTTAACTATTCTATGTGTTTTACACTGGTTTGGCTGACCTTGTGTTGAACACTATCTTTGGAGTTGATGAAGCGTGTTGGATCTATTTGGGTCCTTATCAAGAGTGTGTTTAGTTTTCCCTCATTCTAATTACATCCTACAATGTTTTGGCACTGACCTAATTTGAATTTAATGTTGGATGGATGACTTTGGATATGTTTCAAAGTTGAAGATGGTATAAATGCGAGCTGAGTTAGTGGATAAAAAGAAGTAAGTAAAAAGAGATAAGTGTAAATAAGTTGAGAAAATAGGTGTGATATTGATGTGAATCAATGTGTGTGATGTGAGTGTGTTAGATCTGTGTGAAGCCTAAATGTTGAGTTTCCGGATGCAGTGAGCTGATGGAGTACTCTATAATTCATGCATGTCTGCAAGTGGTTGAGAAAATTGTGGTGGATTTCTCTGTTGCATTGAGATTTTCTTCTCTCTATAACATATTTATTCTATCTTCTTTGTATCTTTATGGTAGTGAGCCCTCTAGGTTGTTATCCCTGTTGGATAGTGAGTCTTGTTCTAGACAATGAGTCCTTGTTTTGCAAGTGAGCCTTGTCTCTTAGGTAGTGAACCTTTTATAATGGGTTTTGATATTCTCTATAGTATGAGTTAATCCTCACCATGTTTTTTCCCTCATTAGGTTTTCCATGTAAATCTAGTGTTGTTGAGTATGTGATGGTTTTTAGTTTCAACACATGCACTTAATGTTTAATCATTTAAGCATTGTTAAGAATTAGTTCTAGGGAATGAATTAAGGTTTAAATTTGTGACAACTGATTCACCCCCCTCTTATTTTTCTTGTTCAACAATTGGTATCAGATATTGGTTCCTTGGAGAAGAGATTAACCATTTAAGGAAGGTCCAAGATGGCTAACAAATTTACTTATGATTATCTAAGGTTCGATGGAACTAATTATGTTATTTGGAAGATATTGATGCAAGAATATCTAGCGTATTGTGGATATGATGTGGAGAAAGATTGCAAGAATCATTGCACTCCTCATACTAATGGTCTGAGTATGGATGATAAGATCAAAGTACATGAAGTGAACAATAAGGAGAAGTACATTTTGAAGAATAGTATTGTACATTCTGAGTTGATTAAGGTTCAAAATTTGAAGACTACTAAGGAGTTATAGGATGCTTTAGAAAGGGTGCATGAAGGTGATGAAAGAGTCAAAGAGGAAAAATTTTAGAATTTGGAAACACAGTTTGAGCTCCTACATATGTCTAGATATGAGAATGTTAAATCTTATGTAGAGAGATTGGATGAGGTAGTAGCTGGAATGCGAGGACTTGGTGCTACTATAGATGAAACTAGGATTGTAAAGAAGATTATTAGAACTCTCCTTAATGCCTAGAGTGAAAAGGTGTGTGCTATTGAATAGAGTATAGATTATAAGACCTACAATAAATATTTCTTGTTGGGATTTTTGACATCTTATGAGATGAGGAAGCCAAATTTTAGGAATGGATGCAAATCAGAGACTACTTTTAAGGCTAAAAAAGCTAAAGATCTGGATGAAGAAAATCTTGATGAGATAGCAGCTAAATTTGTGAGAAGGATGAGGAAAGGCTCTGGCAAGTATGAAGGTAAGTTCCCCTTTAAATGCTTTAGTTGTGGAGAAATAGGTCATTATGCTACAGAGTGTCTGGAAAGAGCTAATAGGAGTAAACAAAGGTATGAGACAGAAAAGAAAGGAAAGAAGATCAACAAAGCATATTATTTTAATGAGAATGCTAGTATATCTAATGAGGATTTTGATTATGAAGATCCTGATGAAAATGAATGCTTTTTCTTGGCTATAAAAGATGAACCTACTTCTGCTAATTCTAAAAAATAGGTGAAGGAATGCCCTTCGGCGAAAGAGAAAAATGAAGGTAATATAATATCTACCCTACATGGTAAATAAGAAAAGAACTATTGGGTTGTTCACAATGGTTGTTCACATCACATGACTGGTGATAAGAATAATTTTGCTAAACTTGAAAAATATGATAGAGTTTTGGTTATGCTTGGAGATGATACTGGTGCTAAAATTTGTGGGATAGGTTCAATAAGTTTTAATGGAAAGCATAATACTAATGATGTCTACTATGTTAAGGATTTAAGGCATAATTTTGGGTGTTGGAAAGATGTGTAGTAAAGGATATAATATTGTATTTGAGGATGAGAAATGTGAGATTTGGAAAGGATTTGGAACAGTGATTGTTGCAGGAAATAAATCTGAAGGAAATATCTATCAACTTAAAAGTGATGATGGAAAATGTTTTATGAATCAAATTAATGATAGATGGTTGTGGTATCAGAGAATGTGTCACATGAATTTTGACAAATTTGTGAGGATTAGTGCAGTTCAAGGTGTGAGAGATTTACTATGGATTACAAAGTCGGTTAATGCTATTTGCAGGAATTGTTAGTTTGGAAGGCAAGCTAGAAGCCATTATAGATCAAAGGAACAATCTACTACTAGACTATAGGATTTAATTCATACAAATCTATGTGATCCTACAAGATCAAAAATTCTACAAGGTGAAAGGTACTTTATGCTTTTGATCGATGATTATTCTAGATCTATACATGGGTTACATTTCTTAGAGAGAAATCAGATGCATTAGATAGATTCAAGGCATTCAAAGCTATGGTTGAAAATGAAGTGAATTTGAGGAAAAAATGCTTAAGGTCTGATAGAGGTGGAGAATTCACCTCCCATGAGTTTAATATGTTTTGTGAAGTGCATGGAATAAAAAGATAGTTATCTACTTTAAGAACTCCTCAATAGAATGGAGTTGTTGAAAGAAAGAATAGAACAGTTCAAGAGGCCACTAGATCAATGATTATTGAGGCCAGTTTACTAGAATTTATTAGAGAGAAGCTATTAATACTACTATTTATGTATTCAATCGAGTTCAAGCAAGAGAAAATAGTGCAAATACCCCCTATAATCTATGGTGTGGAAGAATTTCTATTGTCAAGTATTTCAAGGTATTTGCAAGCAAATATTATATTAGAAGAGATGAAGAAACTTTGAGAAAGTTTGATGCAAGAAGTGATAAAGGAATTTTTCTTGGATATTATACTAAAATAAAAGTATACAAATGTTTTAATAAAATATTTAGAAAGATTTTAGAAAGTGAAAATGTTAAGGTTGATGAAACAATGAAGAATTCAATTAATATTGATGGTATCTGATGAACTTGATTGCATAAGAATTGAAGAAATTGTGGAAGAACAAGAGAAGTATGAGAAAGAGAAGCACAATGGAGAGAATGAAAGAGAAGAAGAAGCTCCAGTGGTGTCCCCTAAGACACCTAGATATGTATAGAAGAATCATTCAGAAAGTCAGATCATTGGAGATAAGACAAAAAGAGTGTTGACAAGAAGCAGAGCTAGCACTAAAGTAAATCTGTGTTTATTTTCTAAGATTGAACTGAAGACTGTAAATGAAGCATGTAAAGATGAAAATTGGATGGAAGCTATGAAATAATAAATTATGCAGATTGAGAAAAATAAAACTTGGGAATTGGTCCCAAGACCGACAGATAAAAGCATTATTGGATCAAAGTGGGTATTCAAAAATAAGTTGAATGAGAATGGAGAAGTTGTTCGAAACAAAAAAAAGGCTTGTGTGTAAAGGTTATTCACAAGTAAAGGCATAGATTTTCAGAAGAATTTTTCTCCAGTGGCTAGAATGGAAGCTATAAGGATGTTCTTAGAATTTGCTACTCATAAATATTTTAAGGTCTATCAGATGGATGTCAAGTCTACATTTTTGAATGGTGAGCTAGAAGAAGAGGTCTACATGGAACAACTAGAAGGATTTTAGTCATCAGATCAACTGGATATGGTGTGCAGATTGAAGAAAGCTTTATATGGAAGTTGAAGCAAGTTCCTAGAGCTCGGTATGCAAGGTTAGATAGGTATTTGATTTAGCAAGGTTTCAAAAAAGGTACGACATATCATAATCTATATTTTGAAATTGAAAATGACAAAATCTTGATTTTGGTTGTATATGTTGATGACATTATTTTTGGAGGAAATGAAACTGTGTGTACATATTTTGTTGAAGAGATGCAAAAAGAATTTGAAATGTGTATGTTTGGTGAGATGAATTTCTTTCTTGGGCTACAAATTAATCAAACAAAGGAATTTTTATTTCACAGTCTA
>VDFB02273921.1:0-23119 GCA_007258455.2 Sequoia sempervirens
GAAGCTCGTTGAAGGCCCTAATCTTTCTCTCCAAATGTTCAATTTCCTCTTCATCTCTGCTTATAGTTTCTTCTTCCTGGGTTTCAATACAATGCCTTGACCTGCATTCTAAAATCTTAGAATCACTTCTCAGGCTTTCCGCAAGCTGTCTCCATTCAAGATCTTTGCTGGCCTTGCCATTGCTACCATTTTGGGGATCAAGTGCAGACATGTTCTTCAACTGTTTTCCTGTTCGTTCAACAGACCTAAAACTCTGATCCTCATCCCCAACATTGATTTGGCTGTCACCATTGTCATGAATTTTGATCTCCTTGTTCCTTGAAATAAAGGTTTGTAACCATCTAGGTATGCTTAAACTTCCATCCGTTGGCCCTCTTCAGGTATGTCTTTGTCAAATTTCTGTCTAAGTTTTTGTATACTGGCTTCAGTGTTTGGAAACAATGCGTTCTTCTTTTTCCTCTCGGTGTTGGTGTTGGAAATCCTTTTACCTCTTTTTTTAAAGTTTGTTATAGGTTCACCTTATTTATCTGTCTGAAGATATTGAGATGCTTTTAGTTTTTATTATTCTTTAATGATGTTAACGATGCTGAGAAGCATTTTCCGGTTTCTTTCATCTCCCTTCGTTTTTTTACAAGAATTTTTCCTTTGTGTTCAAGTAGGTCATTTGAAAGTTAGCTTGTTTATCTAATACACATGAAATGAATCTGATAGATAGAAAAAGTTTAAATGAATTTGGATTATGTGGGTAACTGTGTAAGGGCTGTAAAGAAGCCTGTCAGTTCGTTTTTTCAATATTTTTCATGTTCAGTTAGTGTTTGTGATAGATACACTATTTGGGCATGGCACATGCTGTTTCACACAGTAAACTGGTAATCCAAGAGCTTCACTAGTTAATGATTTTGAGGATGTTCAGAAGTATTTTCTGGTTTCTTTCATCTCCCTGCTCTGTTTATAAGATTTTTTCCTTTGTGTTGAAGTAGCTCATTTGAAAATTTGTTAGTTTAATTACACATGAGATGAATCTTATAGATAGAAAAGTTAAAATAAATTTGGATTGTGCAGGTAAGTTCATTACTAGATGGTGTAAGGGCTGTAAAGAAGCCTGTCAATTCGTTTACATTATTTTTCATGTTCGGTTAGTATTTGTGGTAGATACGCTAGACTCAGAGAAATAGAAATAATAGGGTCATATTGGGCATGGCACATACTCTTCCACACAGTAAACTGATCATATATACAGCTTAATTGAGATCTTATTTGATGATCAAGTGTTTGTTGGTCCTTATCTCATGTTTTGAAAGTGATTTAGGAATAATAAAATATTTCCAAAGATTTGTATGTGCAACATGCCACCTTGAGAATCATCTTGGTTTCTCCTAGGGTAAATTGGTCCTCATTAAAATTGCTCATGTTATCCAGTGCCCCCTTCTGAGGAAAGGTAATTATAATGAAAAGCTTTGTGGATGACAGAGTATAACGATTTTGGTGAGGAGCATTTTCTGGCCTCCTTGCTTACTAGACCACTTGGATTAACTCGCTTTTTCAAAAGGCACATCAGTTTTTTCCTTTTTTTAGGATGTGTCCCAGTCTGATTAATTGGCAAAAAAAACCTTTAAATGCTTTATTTGCAAAAGGCTTTTTAATGGTTTGGATGTTGGGGCAAAATGAGCAAATGATAAATCTTATTGTGGACATGCCTCTTGAAAACCTGCTTCCTTGGCTTTGTCCTTGTTTTGTGTAGACACTTCTGTCAAATACAGATCATCATCATGGAGATCGGGCATCTTGCCACGAGACTATAGCTCCAAAAAAAAATCACATTTATAGGCTTGTTGAACCTAAAATCTGATTGTCTGTATAGCCATTTTGTTATTAACTTATTATGAGTGGGAAGCGGACAATTCCTATTTTGATTAACTGGTTTCCACTAAATAACATGGACAGACCCACTTACATGCAAGCAAATGGCAGGACAAGCCTGCAAGTATCTGAATGGACATGAACTCGAATCTTTCCCAAGAGAACTAGCACACCTTACCAATTAAGGTACGAACCGCAGAGGGGAAGTTGATCATTTAAGATTACACATTAGAAATGGGATATTAAAGTCATTACTCATGAAAATTTCAAAACAGATTTTTACAAATGGCTACTGGTAGAAACAATTCACACTTCTGACTACAAAAATGTTGAGTAACCTCACAGGTAGACCAGCCTCAAAGCATATGATAAAGCTTTGGGTTAGATCTTTCATGCTTGGAAGAGTCAAGTGGAGCTTGAAAAACTTTTGGAGCCACTATCATTATGAAAATGTGTCCTGTCAAACAGAGATAATTAGGATTTCAGGCCCTTTCGAAGACAAGCTATAGCATTTGCCATTAACAGCTATGAAGATATTACACAGTTTTATTCAAGTTTCTTGTCTTTGTATGGGATTGATATTGAGTTTAAGATTTAGAGAACGTAAGTGATGGAGTATATCCCACTGGCATCATTGGGATAGAGGCTTTTGAAATTATTTTCCCTTGACTAGGAGCTGTGAAGCCTTCAGAAAGAATCTATTGTGATTGTGCCATGGCCAAGCACAAAGACCATACTTTGCATGGACATATTTTTCACCTCAGTTAACACTAACACCTTGTTTTCAAGGTCTCTTCTCTTCTATGTATTGCCTGAATGGATATTTCAATAGTTCTGTTTATTTTGCATTTTTAAGCAATTAGATCTTTCATAAAACTGCAGCATTCTCAGGCTACAAAAGGAATTTTGTTTCTATAGATCAGATTCAATATTTCACAAACCTAGAGTTTCTACTCTAGCTTTTACAGCAGTTGAAAATTAAAAATTGAGCCCATAACAATGTTATGTAATGGTGGAAGTGGAACCATCCATTTCAATGAACATTACCAATAAAGTTTCTTTGAGTCTCTAACTTGAGGCTATTCAATCTTGTTTTATATCATGCTATTGCACTTGAAGCTTGAGGGTCAACAATAGTAAGAAATGTAAATGTTTCAAATCTTACAACACAGATATGGGTGTCAATTCAGATAAGAACAGTTAATAATATGCTTTTACCTGGAAATGATACAAATTTTCAGAATGCCATATCCAGATGTATCTGGCACAGCTCTAAAATTAACCTAATTCTGGGTACAGGCAGGCACGATTTCCAGGCCATATCTGGGCCATGCCATACCTGCACTGTATCAGGTATGCCAGTACGCATAACAGGGGACGGGGTCATGTATCCTGCAACCTTGCCCAACAGTGCTTAGAATTGCATCAAAAAATTTATTGAAGGATGACTGCGGACTCATCCTTCATGAATTTTTACCCAGCATTTTAAATAACCGGCATCTTATATTACCCTTTGATTGGACCCCTAACCTGCTCGAAATTGCAGAGCTCTTAATCTAGCATTTTTATATTATGATGCATATTTTTGGAATCAACTGTTGTCTTCATTTTTTATTTTGATATAGATTGAAGATGCTTCACAAAACAGCCCTGGGTTCAAATCCTGAGGAGAAATGCTTGACAAGTGGAGTGTTGAAATTAAGCAAAACACCACATCCAACTTAGCATGCCCTACCCAAACTGACAAACATTGGGATATGTCTCAGTTCTAAGAAACTTTGACATAAGTGAAATGTCTTGATCATTGCATCTAAGCAAAGGTTTCCCTTCAAGGGGAATTTAACAATTAACAGTTAAAATATAAAAATAAAGCAATTCAAATTTCTCATCGGAGCCCAGAAAAGCTAAGGTCTCTTTTCACACAGTTTGCCACCATCTAAAATGACTAACAAAATAATAGAATATGCATTATAATGCTTTTCTAGTTGTGCATTACACACAAAATAAATGGAATAAAAAACTGACCATTTGCTCATTGGTCTTGCTGGTCACAACAGTGCAGTTAAAATTTGCGAAGTCCAGGTTCCACAAGACATCTACAGAAAGTACCCCTCGTTCATGGCATCTCAGCTAAGGTTGCCCTGAAAATAGAATTTAATATGACATCTAAACTGAAGATTAGCTCAAAATGAGAACTTTCCTTTCCTAATTGTGCAATATGCACATAAAATGTACTAAAAAATTATTATTTGAGGTCACTGACTAGAACAATGCAGTTATACTTTGTGCAAGCCCTGGTTCCAAACAATTTTGACGAAAAATACCCATCAGGATTTAGTTGTGGCATCTAATATAAAGGTTACCCTGAGAAAAGAATTTACCATGGCATCTAAGCTTAAGGTTACCTTGGAACAAGGATTTTGCTTTACAAATTGTGCGCCACAGACACCCAAAAAAAAATGTATTAAAAAATTAATAGTCTGATCATTAGATATCGTTGATCCCAATAATGCAGCTAGAAATTGTGCAAGTCCTAGTTCCACGCAACTTCAACTAATAAAATAAGATTTTGTTGTGGCATCTCAGTTAAAGGCTGCCCTGCAAACAGAATTTAATTTGGCACAGAAGCCAAAGGAACACAATTTTTTTTAGGAGAATAAGATTGAACCAATTTTAAATTTTAGTGTAAACTTATCACACTTGGGTTTTTTAAAACGATTGACCTCCATCCAAAGCGAGTAGCAAGATACACATTTTAATCTTTCCAATCACACATTACACGGAAACAGTCCGAATCAAAACCAATCACTTAATCATTTTAAGACTATGAACAATAACGATGCAATTATTTTCTTTTGCAATTGGTCATTATTTGAATTTTTTCAAAAATGTGTACAATGAGAAAGAATTAGGGCATCGTTATTTCTTACATCCTCATAAAAGAGTGGCCTGCGAATAACGCAGCTGAGTGCGTTTTTCAGACATTGGCGGTACAAAATGCACACGCGCTCTTGCTGCGTCGCTTGCTGGGCTGCATATCCTGCCTCTGTCAAACCCAACAGAAACAAATATTGGAAATGTTAAAATGCAAGAAAAACCCAGATTTACAAAAATGAATCGGCCTCCGGCTCTATTGGATAGGCATTAAGATGGAAGAAAAATACTTTAAACCATAAAATGCAGTGAACAACAAACAAGAGACATTAACCCATAAAATGTAGAGATGTAAAAAACTGTAAAATGACACTGTAAAAGATAATCCTCTCAATAGACACAAATTTCAGCCTCAAAATAATCCTTTGCTCTATAGACTTAAATCTTCACAGCATAAGCCATTAATTACGCCTGCACTTCAGTGTACTCACAATAAATGAAAATTCGCAAATAGTAAATGCAAATGACTGCTTAAAACGCCACGCGTCGCCAGAAGTAGCGGGTGCCAAGACACGACTATACCAAAAAACATTACAAAGTCATGAAATATCTCCAATAGCAAAGTTCGTTACAATAATTAAATAAATTACAAAATGACAAAACCACGACGAAAATACCAGTAGCCAATGAGAAAATTGCAAAAAAAATCAATAATTTGCTTTTAATAAATTAATCCCCAAAACATCAGCATAGGGACATATATTTTACCGGCACGATTCCCAATGCATAATTTTAATACCCAACATGCAACCGAAAACATTAGTCTCCCGCCTATAAGGCAGGGACTAACAATATCCAATTTCTTTTATTTGTTCAACCATCGAATATGATGGTGGAACCCTTCATGTTCCAAATTTTATGTTAATTAATTGTGACATTCATATCAGCCACCTTTTGAGTTAAAATGGAGCCCTTTATTTCCTTATCATTAAGAGCTTTGGATCTTGCTCGACAAAGAATAATGGCATCTACTATATTTTGTCAATAAGAAGACCTAAAACAAATAAAATAAGCAAAATAAATATTATAAATTTAGAGTTTAAATTCTACAAAACTCTAAATTCAAAAATTCAAGAGACAAAGAAATCAAACAATATACTTTAAATTTTTTTTACTTGGCTACGTGAAATGAAATGATACAATAAAACCAAAAGTCTTTGATTACACTTCTTGTTGCATCATGTTTGTCTTTATTCCAATCCATGTTCTTAGGTGATGGTTGGGAACTTGGAGTAGTGCATGGTATAATATATGAATCTAATTTAAATATACAAACTCTAGGCCCAACACTAACACTACCACTACCACGTTTTTAATCAGCCTTGTATCTCGCATACAACTTCAAGCGGTGCTTTTGGACACAATTTAGCATCTCGACATGGTATTTATGTAAGGTGATATTTCAATTGGTCAATGCCTCCAAACATTTTTATTTTGCAATGTACACAAGTCATTTCTCCATTCTTTGCCCAAGGGATGGCATGTTTTCAACAAGGGCACTTACTAAGACCGACATTGGAACAATTTATATGTTTGCAGCTTGTAGCCCCTGGGGTTTGGGTCCGCATCTAGTTCACCTGTGAGGTCATCTAGGGTCCCACATTTTTCTTGTGGGTCTGTCCTGGGTGAATTTGAGGTGAATTTGGTAGGTAATTGCACCCAATTGATGAATTTTGGCTTTTTATTTTTATTTTTACATTTTTTAATTGTTTTTTACACCCAAAAGTGCAATTTTCCCCCCCAAACCCTAAAACATGGTATAAAAGACATCTAAAAGATAAAAACAAGAACATTTTTTCTTGCTTGCCATTGCGCGAATAGAGTTGAAAATTGATCGGTGAACGTTCCAAATTGGTTGGTTTGCTATTTCTATGCATTTGTATGTGTTCATTTCTTGCCAAGGAGATTATAGAGGAAGATTTCTTCAAAAAAGGTAGGTTTTTTTCCTACATTTTTTTTTCTTACAAATGAACTCTCTTATTTTGTTTTATTTTCATTCTTCTAGGAATCTATAACACATGCTTAATTTTTTAAAATGAATTAAGTTGTATATATATATTTTGTTTTCATTTGTTTCAATTTTTCAAATGTGTTGTTTATTGAACTTGTTGTCTTATGTATTACAATGGCATTTGGTTCTATCTTCGTGAGCTGACCTCGCTTCAAAACTTACCCAAAATCTCCCCTTTGCAAATATGTTCAAATGGTACAATAGCTTCTAGGTGGTGGAGATTATGTTTAGATTTGTAGTGGATGTAATGTTAGATATTTGAGCTCATATAATTGAGTGAAAAACCATTTGTGCAAGATCCCTGGACAAGGTATCAAATTTTTCTTAGGCAAAGATGGTAAAGGCATTCCAAAATCACAAGCCTTGGTGCATATTGATGAGCAAAAAAAAGCAGATCAAGCAACAAGCCATAAGTCACATCATCCTTTGTTAAGAAAAGGATTTTGAGGGATGAAGTTCCCTCCACCACCTTCTAATCTTCAACTTACAGAGAGCCACCATTTTTGTCAACACTTGAAGAACAACTAGTTGCACATACACATAAGAGATCAAAGGGACCATTGGAAATGACATTTCATAAGGAGTCTTGAGAGATTGCCGATCAACACATAGCGAGATGTGCCTATGTGAATGGATTGGCATTCAATGTTGTTCGCTCACCATATTGGCAACAAATGGTGAAAGCAATTAATGAGGCTCCATAAGGGTATAAGGACCTTGGTTATGAGGTGTGTAGCACCTTATTGTAAAAGAAGGTGAAGTTTGTAGAGGAGTCTTTGAAGCCCATAAGGGATTTGTGGGCCAAAACAGGGGTGTCCATCGTTTCTGATGGATGGAAAGATGCAAGCAATCGGCCATTGATCAATGTTATTGTAGTGTCCCATAGAGGGGCAATGTTTTTGAGAGCAATTGATTGTGAAGGGAAGGTGAAGGATGGTGAATTTATTGTTAACATTCTTTGTCAAGCCATTTAGAAAGTGGGCCCTTAAAATGTTGTGCAAGTTATAATAGACAATGCCAAATATTGTAGAGCAGTTGTGTTATTGGTTGAGGAGCATTATTCACACATTTTTTGGACACCTTGTGTTGTCCACTCCCTCAATCTTATGCTACAAAAAATTGGCATCAAAATTGATTGTATCAGATAGGTGTATGCTGAGGCTGAAAAGATCCAAATGTTCATCACCAACCACCATGTCACAACGCATATTTAGAACATTCTCAAAATTGGAGCTGCTAGAAGTAATTTAAATATGTTTCATTTTATTAAAGATTTTAATTTTATTTTAGTTCTAATTTTTGGAAATTTATTTTTTTAATTTTAATTTTCAAGCACTAACAGTTTGCTGAGACCTGTTTTGCCTTTAACACAATTGTGGTGAGATGACTTGTGAAGGTTTGTGAGGCACTTTCTAACATGGTCATCAACCCAAATTGGTCCATATGGAGGCAATCTAGCACTACAAAGGCATTAAAGTTTAAGCAAATGATCTTAGATGACATTTGGTGGGTTCATGTTGAGTATCTCCTCAGTTTCATTGAGCCCATATTGAGCATGGTTCATTTTACTAACATGGATAGGCCTTTTTTGGGTGAGATATATGATGGCATCAACTCAATGTTTGAGAAGATGAAAGGCATCATAGTTGTAAAAGAGCAAGATTTTGAAGAATTGTTTTTCAAATAACTACACAAAATCATTGAAGAGAGATAGAACAAAATGATTACTTTGCTACATCTTGTATTTGCATTGAGTGCCAAATATTATAGTGTTGAGCTCCTTTTTGTGTCAACAAGAGTTGCCCCATACATAGATATTGATGTTAGTCAATGGTACAAGGCAACACTTCGCAAGCTCTTCATTGATCTTGACATGCGGGATGCAGTGAGGGTTGAGTTCATGGATTTTGCACGCTCCAACAACTTTAGTATTGATGCTCTTCGGGACAAGTATAAGGTCGATGCTCATAGTTGGTGGTATTTCCATGTCCAATCATTCACACACCTACAACCTCTTGCGATCAAAATTTTATCGCAAGTAAGTTTTATGAAAAAAATCTTTTATCTTTTAGGTTTTATTTATATTTTAATTTTATAAATTTAAATTTTGTAACTCTTAAACTCTCTAATTTTGTCTTAATAGGTTGCTAGTTCATCTACATCTGAGAGGAATTGGAGCACATACTCCTTTATGCACTTAGTAAAGCGCAATCAACTACACTCAAAAAGGTAGAGTTCTTGGTGTTTGTGCATTCAAATCTGTGGCTCCTTACACACAAACAAAGTGGCTACAAGGGGACATAAGGAAGTGGGATATTGAGCTAGAGCATATTGATTTGGACACTTACACTTCCCACTTTGCTGCACTTGATGTTGATGATGATCCAACTAGCAACCATGAGAGTGCTAGTGCTAGTGCCAATGCCAATGCTAGTGGCACTATTTGTGGTTCTTCTAATTTTCCAATACCTACAACATCTAATATGGATGGTGATGATATCTTTGAAGACCCATATGATGATTTTTTATCAATGATGGTTGATTGTTGACACTTGACCTTATTTTTTAACTTTAATATATATCATGACATTCGAATTTGACTAATATTTGACTATTAATATGGTGGTTTTGTTTATTATATAATATAAGATGCTACGTGTGGTGTATTTTGAACTTAATTACTGTTGCAAATATGTATATATTTCTGATTTTTATATGTTTTAGTATGAACAAACTCAAAACAAACCCAACCCCAATTTTTTTGGACCAAACCCATGTACCGAACCCTCAAATTTGAACCCGAACTAGTACCGAGACCGGTAACTTAGATATAAAGTATGCGACAATAAAAAATAAATGGAAGCTAAATTAACATTTATGATTTTTTAGTTAAGATTAAAAAATTAGAAAAAAGTAAAAACAGTTAGGGTTTGCAGTCATAAAATAGAAAAACTTACAAAAACAACTAGGGTTTGTTCATAAAAAAAGATTAAATATAGTTAGAGTTTGTTCTTTGTTCCACAAACGAAAAGAATAATTAAATATAGAAGACAATGAAATTTGAAAGAAAAAAATTAAAAAAAGATTCAAAATACAAAATTATATCTTCTAACTTGTTTTAAATCGATAGAAGGTGGCTCCAAATCAACAATGGGCTCTCTCAAGTGCTTCATAGGTTCTTTTAGATGCACCAAGGACTGCTACAAACTTGTCCAAATGATATTCAATCAATGTTTGTTGCTCAACTTGTATGCTGGTTTTTTCTTCTATGGCATGTAATTTTGGCTCAAAATACTCTTTTTTTTTCTCCTCCTTGTATATGCAAATGAAATAAGTTTGTTTTTAAAGTATTTGAGCTTATTTTAAGTGCTTAGGTTTTAATCTTTTTATTTGTTTTCTTTTACTTTTTGTACATATTTTTTTCTTGCCACAAACCGAGTCTATCCATTAGGACTCGCTAGGTACTTGGGTCAAGAGTCTCTGGGCTTCATTTTGACCTCCTTGCCTTGAAACTCGTTGAGTCCCGGTGCGTCTATACAAATCTTGTAACATTGTTTTGGATAGACAACTTTGGATGATTCGAAAGAAGCTTTACCTCTATTATGACCATGGCGGGTATAGTCACAATGATATGCCAAACACTCAAACTTGAGTTTTTTGTAGTGACAACTTCATGCTTGAAAGAAAATAGATGGCAAAGCCACAATGAATGTACGTTAGAGGAGATTTGCTTCACATTCATCACTAAAAAGTGCTTCAAAGAAACTTTTCATGACATTCGTCACCAAAAAGTGCAGCTGGAGGAAATTTTCATGACATTTGTCACTAGAAAGTGCATTTGGAGGAATTTTATGTACATTACCTACCAAAAAGTGTGCCAGGAGGAGCTTTTCGTAATATTTCTCACTAAAATGTGCACTTGGACGAACTTTTTATGACATTTATCACCAAAAACTGCGCTTAGAGGAATTTTTCATGACATTTGTTACCAAAAATTGCAATTGGTGGAACTTTTCATGGCATTTGTCATTAACAATGCATTGAGAGGAGCTTTTCGTGACATTCGTTTGCAAAAAGTATGCTTGGTGGAACTTTTCATTACATTTGTCACCTAAAAGTGCACCTTAGTATCAACACTTAAAGTTTTTCATATTGAACGGAGTTTTACGAGTTGTTTGACACTTTTTATGAAGATTTAGTGGATCTTTTTGCTAGTAAAGCCACCCACAAGGTGCAGTTGCCTTTCAATGCTTTTTTAGTTTGGTTTTGAAGATGATGAAAATCACTTAAAAGTATGCCTAATTTGTTGTTTGAAACCCCTTCAAGGCTGGGAAGAAGTTTGACATGGTAATGGCACTTTAAAAGAGTGCCCAAACATGACTTTAGTCACAATCTTAGTAGTAGATAAAGGTTTATAATAAATGCTTCAGGCCCAATACAAAAATACCTTTCAAGGGATGAGATTCAAACCAGCAATATGATAACATCATAATGACTTCTAAATTGCAGAATAGACATATTGCAAATTTGTAAGTAATCAAAATCAAAGGTGTCAAATACACAGAGCATAACTGCATTAGTTCTAAACACAGATTTAAACAGAAATACCATAATTATTCTTTTAAGGGGTAGGGGTTTCAAGGTAAGACACAACCTGGTTATATCATTATTCTCTTGAAAGGATATCTTTTCCTTTGAGATCATACAGCCCAACTATTGGACCATGTGCTTCCTAACCAGCTAACCCCCATCTCTGAGTCTGCTCCCTATTCGTATTCTTTTCCCCTCTCTTCTGACCACTCTTCCAAGATTGATTTCCCAATTAAATGTAGAGATAGTTTTCTTGTCTGATGAATCCCAATTCATTTTGTTTCATTCAAATTTGAACTCTTTGATTAGTCATGGTATGAATCCCTCATCTAGCCACCTGTCAGATCCCCATCAGAATCATCCTTGACAACCTTCAAGGACCCAATTTTCTCTGGTATTGATTGTCAGACTCGAGTCTTGCTGGTAGCTTCCAAGATCTACCTGGAGCCTGATTTCACCAATCCTATTAATCATTTTTCAGCACTCACTCTAGAAAAAATCTGATTCTCAATTCAGTTCCCTTGCAGTTGGCACCATTGCCCCTGCTTAATTAGCTGTGATTTCTTCTTTTCTATGCTGGCTACCCTTTGCATTAAATTTTTTTTCCAAACTCAAAACTTAGTTTCATAAATGTTTTTCTGCTCCTGCACTTGTCTGAGTATTAATTATTTGCAACTGGTTTGTCTCTGGGTTCATATCTTCATCCTTATTGTGGGCTCTGCTGCATGTTTGGTTTGGATGTTGATCTGGAAGACACCTCTGTTTCTGGATGCACCCTCTGCTGGGTTGAGTTTATCACCCCGTCTTATGAATCCTTGCATCCCTCTCCTACTCTACTTGGTTAATTCTGATTCTCAATTTGGTGGTTGATATCAGATGGGGTCAGGGCACTAGGTGGTTGATATAGCCAGAATATCAATTATTAGGATAATTATCAATAATCAAGGCATTATGACATACGCATATCCCCAGGGCATCAGCAGCTCGATTATTCTCATTGAACTAAATGAAAGAAAAATCACACAACCTTGGTTGATTCACCAGTGAGTCTGAGACAAGATTTCAGAAAAGTTAGGACAAGGGTAAGGAGCGGGAAGGGCACTACATGAATGATCCATTGAAGAATTCAGGATTTGCTAAGTTATGCAATTCAATGAATTCCTGTAAGTCTTTGTCCTCACCAGGAGTAGATACTGTTGATGCTACAAACACACCGAGAGCTCTGTATTTGTGTGTTTTCTTTTACTTTTCAAATCATATTGTGGGATGTAGACTGAGAACAAAATTCCACTAAACCAAATTATATGGATTTCATGTTTGCAACTAATCCCCATGTGTGGCTTTGAAAATGTAAGCAGTTATGTTTTCATGGATCCCTTATGATAAAATATTGACCTCAATTGGAAATTCTTTAACCAATTGTTGATTTTTGGTGATCTGCCTTGGTTTGAAAAATCAAATTTCTTAGTAACATTTTCCTGTTATTGAATTCCATTCCTCTTGAGTCTCAAGATTGTACTCTTGTTATGAATTTTGTTGGGAGTCAGCGCTGCCATGATTCTTGATGACCAGACTGTAGATGCTCTTGAAGCTGATGTGACTGAATCTCAGTGGAACTGGCTGCATCAGATCTGTGAAAATTATGTAAGAAATGAAGTGAGTTGTTCTCTGTTGTCTTTTCTTCCTCCATGTGCTGGATTGTTCTAATTTCTGTTTGCTGTTTCTGAGCTAGTGATTAATTCACCGTTTTTGAGCTATTGATGATCCTGCTGTTGTTTGCTTGTTGCTTACTTAATCCTTGGGCAATGTGGAGGATGAAAATATTGGATTATGGTCTTTGAGCACCAATTATTGATTAATGATTGTGGGATGCACTATCGTGTCTGGAATTGATTGAGGGCTTGTGGATAGTGTGTATTGACTTTTTCGTGAGTGTCACAAGTGATCTGAGTATTATCATTTAATCCCCTTCTTCCTTATCAAAAGAAGCAAGCATTGAGAAAAGTTGGAAGGGGGTAGAATTATTGTAGTGTCCATTTTCTTTTTGCTTTACAAACATAAGCTTTGCTGGTTTGAGATGGATTCTTGATATCTTTGCTTGAATGTGATGTTTGATTCTTTTATATTGCACTTGGTCAGATTCTTATCTTCCTGAGATTGAACTTCTGGTTGCCTCATATAGTAATCTGTCTGTGAGCTTGGCACTTGTCTCCCTTTGAGTGGTCTGATCAGATTCTAGTATTCTACATTGGAGGGGCATACCAATTGTCATACTTTAATTTGACAAGGGATATTTTAACAAATTTGTATGTTTTCCCTATTTTGTGCCCCCTAGCTTGAGATATATCTGATTTGGAAGGTTTGTTCAGGATCTGTGTTTACACATATACATGCATAATTCAAAATACTTTGAAAAAGAGTTAGCTCTTGGGATTGTATTAGCTTCCTTATCAAATTGCCAATTCTTCTCAAAAAAGATTCTTCCTGAAATTCACTTGGCAGAAGTGGTAGGCAAACCTGTAGCAGGATTGTGCTTGAGAGATCATTTGTAGGGTTGAATATTTAAAACCTTTTTTTTGAGGAATCACAAATGGTTTTCTCCCGCCTCTAAGGAAAGGGGAATCTGAGGAGGGGTGTCTATTTTCTAGTTGCACCCAGTTCTCTTTGCAGCCGCTGTTCTCTGTGAATGCAGGTGTAGGTACTTTAGTAAATCCTCTCTTGATGGTGTCAAGTGGTCTTGAAAGATTGCCACCTTGAAGGATATTTGAGAGGAGGCCATGGAAAGGGTAAAAAACCCAGATAAGTGGCTGGTCAGATGTGCAAGCTAAATGCTCTATTTAAGAAGTATGGGGTAGATAGTTCTGTAGCACTGCAGCTGTATTTTGAGTAAGAGGGTTGATGCTATCTTGCATTCAACATCCAACCGGCAAGCTTGGTTTCTCATTATGGGAAGTGTCCCCCTCATGGTTTTCTCAGTGAGAATAGAATTGTTTTCTTCTGACTGATGTGTTTTTCCAAGTTGAATTATTCCTTCCATTTTCTGCTTATTCAATATTATTAATTAACTTCATTAATACATTTCACAGTTTTGTGTAGTTTTTGTTGTCTCCTGCTATTTACTTTCTGCATTGAGATGTCTTTGACATTTTATGAGATGATTGAGTGATTTCTATTCTTGTTTTCAAAGATAAGACTGTTTGTTTCTTTGTTATAGATATTCATAGATGGCATGAGTGTGAATGGACGTAAAACATTTTTAATTTATATCAGTCTGCTAGTTTGTATGGAATATTTTCTCCTTCTAACTCTGATAGATAATCACTTTGCTCTATCACTAGGTGATAACAAAGTTTTGTTCGGAGCGGATTGCAAAGTATGCCTTCGAGTATGCATATCTCAACAATCGGAAGACAGTGACTGCAGTGCACAAGGCTAATATAATGAAGCTTGCAGACGGGCTCTTCTTGGAATCATGCCGTGAGGTTGCAAAGAAATACCCTGGAATTAAGTACAATGAGATTATTGTTGATAACTGCTGCATGCAACTTGTTTCAAGACCTGAACAGTTTGATGTGATGGTATGCTCTTGAAGCCTGTGATATTCTGTATGGACTCATTTTATATAACATTAAGATTATCCTTGTTGACCTTGTTAGGCTAAAAGCTTTAGTTCTTATGGAGTAATACAAGCTTATGGTTTTATAGAAAGAAGTATTTGTGTTACAGATTCTTAATCAGAATCATGTCTTGAAGAATCAAATGAGTTCTGACAGGTTATTTGTCTTTGGTGCAAGATGGTTTATAAAATTCAGGTATTAGCATTGAAATATCTTCTACTTTTCAGTTTTTAAGTTATTTGTAATTAAGGAATATTATATTGTATGCCCTTTCACCATTTCTTAACCTTTTACAGTTATTCTTTAAGACTTACTTTTAGGCTGTGTTCCCATGGAAGGGGGCTTCCTAAAAATTTTCAGTGGGTGCTGCTGAGATTTTTTAGGTCTATTTTAAAGTGGGTTGTCCCATGATTTTTCTAGTGGAGTTTAAGCTCCAAAATTTATGGAAGCTCTGGGTCTCATGCTTGTTAATTAATGCTAAATAATTTAGCTGAGTTTCTTTAGGAAGCTGGGGGTCCCATGATACTTTAGATTTGCAATAATACATTCATGTTATAAATATATTTAATTTCAGAAAAAAAAAATTATATTGTTTACTTGATCAATCAAATTTATATAATTAAACTCCAATATTTTGACAAAGCGGTGAAGAGAAATAGAATTATGCCCAGCATTAGGAAAATCCCACATATTTGATTACAAACTCACAATAATCAATCCTCTCTGTTAAATATTTAGTTTTTCTTTGATGTTTTGTTGTCTATCATTCATTGAAAATCAAGATCATGTCAAATGTATCTTGTTACCTATTAATATTTAGCTAAAAATAAATATTGATTTGCAAACAAAGAGATTAAAAAATATAAATAGAGATAACTTTCCCTCCAAAATTTGTTTTAGATTAATTGGTGGGAATCTAAAAACTCTAGATGATTGACAAGTGGCGGAAAAAGTTCTTAAGCTGGTGGGGAAATTTCTAGCCCCATCCCAAAGGCACCCACTCAAAAGTCTACAAACTAAGAACTATGGGCTTCTATTAATCAGGAAAAGATTCTAACTAATCCTATAACATTTTTTCTTTTTGGCTTCATGAGACCCCCTGCTCCATTAAAATAGTTCCAGATATTTTACAAAAGTGCTAGTCTTTTGTTATTAATTGTTTCAAGGCGTTAAGTTTATATTGAACAATCTAAAGTTTCATGAAATTAGATTATTCTTACAGTCCGTTCCTCTAGTTTTCAGTTTACAATGTTTAAAAGATGCTCAAAATTGAAACTAGAACAACATAAAAACAGAATAACACTAAAAACTAAATATTAGATCGACTCTAACAAATTTGCAGAAAACCATGAAGAAAACTTTAACAAACTCTTTTTACAAGCAACAATTACTTTCCTGTTTTATTCAGAAAATTTCTTTTTCGTTTTCTTTAGCAGCATTTTTGTCTGCTCGTCTAGAAAATGCAATGAAGTTAAAATTTAAAGAAAATAGAAAGATTCTAAAAATAAAGCAAGCTAACTAGACTACACTAATAATTAATAAAGCAAGCTAAGAAAGCTAATAAAATGCATAATATCTATAATATCTACCTAAGCAATATGAATATACATAAAGATTGGTCCTGACAACTAGGGCATGGTAGGTATCAATGTATAAAAAGTCTATCCTTCCATGTATAAAAAGTGTATTCTTTGTTGATGCTCATTTGTATGTTATGGAAATTGAGTGAATTGACAACTGAGTAAAATAATTGGTACGTAAGTGTCACATAATATAATACCCATACTTGTGGTATCCCAATTGGATTGGCCCTAGAGCAAGATGGGATGTAGTAACTTTGTATTGACTACATAATACTAAGCAAGGTCACAATGAAGAACACACATCCTATTTGTCAAATAGATGACTGGTTAGTTCAACTTCGAGGCATGATTTACTTGACCAAAATGTATACCAAGTTTGAGTACCATGATGTACCCAAGGAATCTTCTAATATTTGCATGCCCTTTTGTTATTTGAAGCTGGCCAACATTTAAGAAAATTTGAGGCTCCTAAACCTTGCCAATTATTACTTTAGATTGGGTTTCTCTCACATTACATGGCCCTTTGAACCAAACAGGTAAAGGAGGCACCAAAGGATTTTGCTTTAGTGCACTTGAGTTAGAGTAATATTGGGATGGGTTAGCTCTTGAGAAGTCTCGATACTTCACCCCTGTGAGCATCACCTAGATGCAATGAGTGCTAAATGGACATTCATGTTTATGAGAGATGAGGTTGTGTAAACCAGTACTCGTGAAATATGGATCAATGAGTTTGATTCAAAACCTATGCAATTGAATCTCGATAAAGCACCATAATTTTCGCTTAGTCAAAGGTACAATAAGAAATGTTGGAGGACTTGAAGTGCCGTATCTATCTATTGCCAATTCTTGCCTTGCTAGACCTGCAAAAAGAATTTGAAATAGATTGATGCTCTAGATTATGCATTAGCAGCTGTCCTTAATCAACACGGGCATATGGTTGCCTTCCATGGTGAGACTTCTAAGGATGCGGTTTAAAGGTACTTAAACATATGAAGGGGACCTTTTGGCCATTTTCCAAGCTTGATGATAAGGGAAGCACGATATCTTGGGCAAAAAGCAATAATCCTCACTAATCACAAGATTCCTTGTAAACTAAAAGCAAGTTACAGAATGATCATCATCAAAAGTGGTCAACACATTTGCATGATTTCTATGTGAGCATCAAACACGAGAAAGATTGCACTAAATGTTACATCCCAAATTGTGACGTTACTATTAACCATTACTAGATAGAGTAAATGTGAATTCTGGAGGTGAATTAATGATGCTTGTACCTTGTTTCAATATGAATGTAGTTTCATTTGATGTTATTCTTGGTGAAATACTGCATAAAGGAGAATAAAAGATTATTGATTTGTGAATAATCTAAATGTTTCATGTATTTTGCTATGTTTTGAGCATATGACTCTCGTTGTCGTATCATGATGTGCAGGAAAGAGGATCATTCCTCGAGGCAGAGGAGAGATATATCTCACAGGAGAATTGTTCAGATAAATAATGCTTGAGAACCAATTGGAGCTACACACATACTATATAAGTAAGCTAAGTCGGTATTTGTTGAAGTTAAGGGAATTAAGTCATCCGTAAGAGCTTGTTTATTATTATCATTAGAGTCATTATCTATTTTAAAATGTCGAAATAAATGATGCTTACCCGATTATAATCTTATAATGGGTAAATACTACAGGTAGAGGTATGAGTATGTATATGTATATATACATATAAATATGGTATGTAAAAGTGTCCATAAGTACATTCATGTCGACACAACGTATTAGAGCAGATGGACATGCCATACGTGTGTATCGATATAAGTGTATTTATGAATACTTATACATAAAGGAAATATACAAGTATATATACACATATACATACCCACAACTAACTAGTTGTATGAGTTTATTATAACGTTATTACCTCGGAAATTACATATACACATATATATACCTTATACATAAATTATGGTGAAATTATCTTTTGTTTCGTGAGTATCACATTATGTATAATCCTAAAGATGTAAATGTATATACATGTATGGGTATATAAGTATAATATATATTTATATATATTTTAAATATTATATTAAAATATCATTATGCTGATATATGAAGATCCTTAGAATATAAAATATGTATCACGAGGGTATTTGTTATTAGTTTAAATAATTATGCATATAATATATAATGATAGGCTAAAACTATATATTATATAAAATGTTTATTATATATATATATATATATATATATATATATATAATAATATATATGGGTCTATGTTGATAAAATGGATGGAGAATCGATGAGTTTAATTGAGGCGTTGTTGGATATTCTCGTTAAGAGAATGAAATCAAATCTACAGTTGGAAATATGACGTTTTTCTTTAAAATTGAGTATTTCTTTTGAAAGTCGAAATCGAATTATTTTGACTTCTTTATTGAATCAAATGTCATTATCAAATGCGTCAAGATTCAAATATTTCCTATTGGACTATATCGAAGTTGTAAAGAATAAAATAAGTTCGGAAATATGAGTTCAGGTCGTTAAAAATGGCGGAAAAGGTAAAAACGCACAGGAAGAGTCGCGCGACTAGGGCCAGGCGACTGAAAACGGTCGAGTAAATTCGTGCTTGGCTAAAATAGAGATGTGGACGCCATACAACCTGGGAAATGGTCTTAAATTAATTCGTCACTTATCCGTCGCTGTTGAATCGCGCTAAAACCAGGAGGTGTCACGATTTTACAAACTTGACATGTGTGAAATGAAAATACCCCACTGCTGTCAGTTAATGGAGGTCGAAATCCTCTCCACAGAGCAACACGTTTCTCCTTTGAAGCATTCCAAGCTCCGTTGGCAGCACAGACGCCATGAAAAGGGGAATTGGTTAAGTTTTCCAACACTATATAAAGCCTGCGAATGCTCAATCTTAAACACACGAAAATTAGAAATCAGAAGTAGTTTTTGTTCATTCAAGAGTGAGAGCTGTTTCTGTTGTGAAGGCAATTATTAGTTTGAGAGCAATTTCTGAGTAATTATCAAATCTTGAGGAAGTCTTTAGTCTTCTAAGAGGGAGTATTCAGTGGTGTTGAAAAGAGCATTCTTTGTATCTGGAAGAAGCAGTTTGAAAGTTATCAAACAGTAGAGTTAAAAGAGTTCGCTGGTAGTCCTTGGGCAGTTAGCTTGAGGAGAAGTGTTCTCATTTTTCAAACATTTGGAAGCTTTACCAGGCATGTTAACTCTTTCTTTTACATGCTTTCTGTTATTCTCATATTCTGTAATAAGTCTGTAACATGTCCTTGACTGAAAAGAACTGAGGTTGAAAGTTGATCCACTTAGAAATGAATATGTAAAGAATAAATGATTTTTAGCTAAAGGATAATTTGTAAAATTGGAAGATCTTTGCATGTTCTTTTCTATTAGTATTACGTTATTAAGTGTACGGAATACACTAGGCATTGTAGAGCAAACTGCATTAAATGTATTGACTCCGTATATGGAGTGTAAGCTAGTACATAGCTATATAATACTAGGAATGGATTGAGGTCATTTAATAAGTTACGGGTAACAACTAGTTAAAAGTTAACTTAGTCAAGTTAATGAAGCGCCTAGGATAAGAGTATCCAATGTAAGGGAGATAGTTGTAGGTACTTGTTAAAATGATCTCCATTCTAGCAGTTAGTTTGTTGTAGGAAGTCTAGGGTACGGACTACCCCGATAGACTAACCTACGCGTAGTGTAAGAAAGCCTTAATGCAAATCGGCCTTGAGTAGTGTATATGATAGATGACCTTCATTCGAAGTACTGAATGATAATACTTTGGCCAAAGTAGTGAAATGTACAACTTCCACTTAGATGTGAAATAGTTGAGACTACACTGTCAGTTCATTGTGATCCCGAAGTACATACTAGTTCAAGAGATGCCGTATGCACAGGACCTAGTTATGTAGGAACACAACACTATGCTCAGTTGGTAATCGTTAAAGGATACCCTACCAATCTCTTCTATGCCGAGGAAGGGAGGCCACCATCCCTATCTAGGTAAGGTGTCTCGCGGGGGACCGCATTATAAGTCGTGGTTGGCGGAAAAGCCAGTGATGTTATTTCTCCTCCTCAACAAAGCGGCCGATGTACCAAGATTTGAAAGGAGGCCGGACTCCACGGACAGCTAGCACTACCTAATTTGTTTGCCTAAAGCTCATTGGGCTATATATTGATTAAGATGCATTATTCTTGTTTCATGTACTTGTGAAGTTATTATATGAAATGGAATCTTTGTTGTATATTAATATGGCAACTTGTTCATGTTTTGTCAATAAAGAAAAAGAAAAATTCTATTGCAATGACATGATTAACACGTCTACATACTTGTAGGATGTAAATTATGAAATTTTTTATTTTAACCGAAGGGTCGGGTTGTTACACTAAACCAGTTGTTAGCAACTTGGTTTGATCTCTAATTGTAGCACATAATAACATTCTTGATTCTTGTGAACACGAGACTTCAATTTTGTCTTAATTAAATAAAATTTGACCTTGACTCTCCAAAAATGTAACTAGATTCTTCATGTTGGTAAGTGAGTTTGCTATTTCTATTTGCAGAATGAACTCCTCTGTGATTTGGGACACTTTATGTACTAGTGAGTGCCAAAGTGTGATTTGAAAATCACCTTTCAGTTCATTGGTAGGGCATTTTTGTGTGGAGAAGGCTTTGACCGCATGCTAGAAAATTTTGATTGGCCTAAAATTCAAAGTGTTGTTACCAAGCTCATCTGTACAATTGCACAGTGTGCAAACAATAAATAGGGAACATACACTCCTTTGCCAAGCTAACCAAGTCTTGGGAGTCAACCTCAATGGTTTTACCATCATATTTACTTGTTATGAAGCATGGCAATGACTATTTTTTATAGTGTTTAGAATCTCAAAGTTGGGTATTTTCCTGTCATTGCCAAAAGATCATGTCAAGAGTGGAAATCGTAAATTTTTTTTTCAGCCAGTTGTGGACCTATTTTGATATTTGAAAGACCATTATCTCAGATAGAGACAAAAGATTTCTAAGTATATTTCAGAACAATGTATTTACTATGCGGGTGAAACTCAAAATGGCTACTACCTTCCTCCTTATATAGATGGACAGACAAAGTTCATTAATTGGATGCTGGTACATCTCAGAATTTGTATTTTTAAAAATCAATGTAGATGGGATGAACGTTTGCCCGTCTTACTACAAAATTTTCCAAAGAGACAATCAATTCTAGGGCTTGCCTTGAGTTCTAAGTTCTGACCATTGGCACCTATTAATATAGCTCTCCCTATGGTGTAGAAAGAAGACCCTTCATTTGTTTAGAAAGAATCAAAGAAAGTGGCAAAGTTCATTGAATGAATTCATCATATTCCATAACAAGTCCACTCCATTTGGTGGAAAACTAATGCCAGCTACAAGTAGCATCGTTACTAGCATCAGCCATGTCATCAATACAAGTTTGGTAATAATGTATGGTTGCATAAGGCGAAAGGAAGACCCAAAGAATTCAACTAGAAGAATGGAAGTGTGAGTGGCCATCTGAGAGGAGAGATTGTGGGGTATCCATACCTGAACTCGAAGATTATTGCATGCATTAACTACATAGATGGGTCCTCTCTTCTGGTACAGGGGGATAAGAGTTGGCTATTGGGCCTACACGATCAAAGAGAAGGTAGGGAAAAAGATACTCATGAATTCAATCATGTACCCTACCTTGGTTTTCACACTATTTTCAATATGATACTCCTATCTTACTTTCCAGCTCCATTGGATATATTAAGTGCAATTAAACAATTAGAATTGGTAGAGTTGAATCTTGATTGCACTGCCCTTGCCAAGACAAATAAGATCCTTTATATGAAGGTTAGGGGCATTAAACAGGAGTCTATAGCACTATACAAAATTGTCAAAGTGGCTCACTTGGGCATGAGAGGCAGTGTTTCACCATGAATCAAATAGAGAAGTTTCCGTAATCTGTTTAATCCTTATTGCAATGGGGTGGAGAGATAATATGAATAAACCTATGCAAGAGAAACAATACTAACAAAATCTTAAATGTAGTGAATCCAAAATGGAGTAGTTTGCTCAATATGTCTGTTGGTCTTTGTAACCTTATATATTCGTTAATAAATTCAGAGCATCTAATATTTTACAAAAAAATCAATTGGTTTGCTAGTGCTTAACTCTCTCACTCTAAGTTATTTAGGAGAGTGCCACCTGATGAGCACACAATTATACTGAGAAAGGGAGGAGGGGGGAAGGGAGGAGAGGGTGAATCGGTACAAATTTAAACTTTAACAAAATAAACTTAACATCACTACTTATGCAAAACAGAATAAGAGAACACTTGAACACCAAGATTTATGTGGAAACCCTTGCAGGAAAAACCGCAGTACAGAATAATGCACTTATATATAATTACTGATTACAACTTTTGTAGGCACCAACGTACAGGAGACACCAATCCCCTAGACTGAGCACCAACTCAGTGAGAGTCACCAAAC